>QODF01000074.1:4041158-4111443 GCA_024372805.1 Oostethus manadensis
ACTGACAGTGTGCAAGATTTTTTGTAACCGTGGCCAAGTAATTGAAAAAAGACAAGCTTATTTGGGGAACATGTGACCCTAATGAGAATAGGTGGCAAAGTAAATGGAATGATGGATGGCCATCTTCTGTTATTTATTTTCATTGGCTGCAATTTTGTGTTTTTTAGAAACAGGTTGCCCTGTGCATGAGAAACAATCCTAAAAGTAATAAATCTAAGAAAAGTAAACAATCCTAATGTCGACATTACCAATGCAGTGAAGAAATTGATCCCAGTGTCGAGGTTGTGATAACGTAGCGATCTGCGAGGACGCAATGCTGTACCAGGGCTAATTGCAGCGCAGGCCCATTTCAAATTTTGATTGAAAACTTTGTAGTCAATATTTGTATTTTGGCTGGTGATTCCTTGCTGAGTGTGTCACGTTTTAGGCAAAGAGCCAGGTTTAGCCATATGGGCCGAAAAGTAGTAGCTCTGATGTGGCCTCCTTTCTTGTGCGGGGGTGGACCTTGCTGCACATGGCTCGTTTAGGATTTAAGTTTTCTTGGGAGCTGAATAGCTACCTCAATAGCCATCAATATGGTCGCTTGTAAAATGTGTCTGGGATGAGTTGGAGGCGAGCTGGCTTGTTATGTGCTGGGAAAAAGAAAGTTCCTAGTTCGTGAATTGTTCACTTACAATAGCAATAAAGTTTTTCTGATTCTGAATGTTTGAGGCAGGTGCTGGTTGGCCAAGGTCCATATGGATCTGATCACAGAACAGTAGTTTCATCTTGTTGCTTTATTCTTATTCATGGCGTCTCTCCAGTTATTTTAGGCCATACCCTCATGTACAATGTACAGACATTTTAAAAAACAAACATTTGTTATGCATGTTATGCATGCATGTCCACATGCAAACGTAGGTTTGGGTCCTTAAAACTGGTGTGGAATGGATATTTTCAAAAAAAACCAGAGCTTTTTGGTTTTTGTCATAAGAAATGTGCCAGATGTTATTGGCATGGGTGTTGGCTTCATTCGTTGAGCGTATGTCAGCAAGCGCATTCAATTTAAAGTAACATTTATTGGATTTCCCCGTCTCCATGCAAATGTACACTGATTTCAAAGAGAGTGTGTTAATGTACATCTAGTATATCGCCGTCTTGATAACTGTATTGCATTATAATGCAAGTCAGTCGTGGTTCAATTTTAAGGCTTCTAACTGGAAAAACATATGCACAACAGCTAAGAAATGTGTTTTTATGTGGACAGATGTTTTTTTAAGTTACACTAATGTGTATGGAGTGGGGGGAATGTGCGTTATATAGCCGTGTCTGTGTGGACATGGCCTTAGAACAGTGGTCATCTGTCTTTCCCAAGATCTAATTTTGTGTCAGATGAAAAGCAAACATGCATTGTACCCTGTCGATAGTCCAGAGATTTAAAACAAATCCCTACAGAACTATATTTAAAGACATACTTTAGTTATCGCAAGGGTAATATAAACGTCCCTACCTCACTTTTTGCTCTGAAGGGTCATTCTGACCAAATCAGTTTTTCCCAAAAGAAATAATGTAAATCTAACTAATTCACTCCAGCCAACCAAATATATTCCAGAAAACCACATTTTATAGATAGTAATTGTGGCTTTACATGCATAAAACACTCCAGCCTTTATTGATTGCATACTTTTATTGAAGACTCTTCATGCCAAAGAAATGCTGATGAGGCAAGGGAGGAGGGCACCGGTGAGCGACAAACACCACCTTCATGTTTTACTATGACTTCTTTCTTGAATTCCATAGTTGGTCACCTTCTTTACTAAAGTACCGCTCTTACAACTCTCCTTTATGGCGGGTCATTTTGGAGCTGTACTCAATAAGAAAAGCAAAGATTTGTGGTTCCATTGCTATGCAGATGGCACACGTCTGCACTTATCAATGACACCTCACCAAAATAGTCAACTGTCCAAAACCCCAGGCGTGTCTTAACGACATAAAGAGCTGGATTACCTCAAATTGAACTGTGAAACTCAGAAAAAAACTCAAATCAAAGTCCTTGGTTCCCAGCATTTCAGAGACAAGATTGCAAATGATATTACTGCTCTAGATGATGTTGTACTCCCCCCCCCACAATACAGTCAAATATCTTGGCGTTATCTTTGATCAGGACCTTTCCTTTAGTTCCCAAATGCAACAGGCACAGGTAAGAACCTCATTTTTACATTTACAAAATATAAATAAAATCAGACACTTGTACTACCAGATGCAAAAAAACGTCATGCTTTTGTGACCTGCAGGTTGGATTATTGTATCTCTATGTTAATAGGTTGCCCTCAGAAATCTTTAAAGACCCTTCAGTTAGTCCAAAATTCTGCTGCACGAGTCTCAGCTGGAACCAGAAGAAGAGATCATATCTCGCCCGTACTGGCCTCACTGCACCGGTTACCTGTACAATTTACAACTGAGTTTAAATTCTCCTTCTTACATAAAAAGCGCTACACGGTCAGACACCAGTATATCTTGAAGAGCTCCTAGAACCAACCGGTTGAGGCAAAAGGCCGCCCCACAGAGCCTGGGTGCTGTCTAAAGTTTCTTTCCCAGAAGGAGTTTTTCCTTGCCTCTGTCGCCAAGCGGTTGCTCAAATGGGGTTTTAGTTGGCTCTCTGATTTTCACCTTGATGTGTAAAGCGCCTTGAGATGACTGCTGTTGTGATTTGCTTAGTTATGATGAGACGTGAGCAAACTGATTAGTTCGTGTAGCTTTCTCATTTGAGTTTGCCAAACGAATGAGCCTTACAGGAAGTATCACAAGACTCGGTGTTGGCTGTGTGATCCAAAATGGCTGATTAAACCGTCGATGTTTTCTACATTCCACAGAATAATTAGTCACGCATGTGCAATATTGTATCGTCAATGCAGAACTTGAGGACCGATGCAAAATTTGGGTAAATACGAAAACAGGGCATTGGAAAAACAAGGTTTGACTGTAATTGTGATGATAATTGGCTGTCTTTGAGTCATCTGCTGTTTTGATGTTGACTAAGAAAACAACCATGCCATGTCAGGAGAGAAACTGTCTGCTGCCTTCATTGTCAGCCAAGCTGTCTTCTTTCAGGTAAATGTGGCATAGGCTGCGCACCCCATAGAGCACATATTATATAATATACACTGTCATGTTTTTAATTGAACTCAAAGAATCTTCTCGTCACTCACTGTTTCCAACCTCAAATATTCATTCTTGGCAGCAAACGATAGAAGGAGATGGTAGAGGATTGGAAAGGAAGTAAAACTCTAAAGTGACAAAATCTAGGTCTGGCTCAACACAGCCCTGAGACCCTGAGTATTTTGCGGGTCTGCTTAATTGAGAACGCAACGTGTGGCTTTTTCTTCTTTCACTTTTCACTTCATTTCATTACCAACTCTGCATCTCTACTTTATTGACCTAACACAAGCTAACAAACACACCAAAATCAGCAATCTATTTTTCCACATTGCTCACTTTCCTTGACTGACTCTAAATGAGTACAAATCCTCGATCTGTGACTTTTTTTTGGTTGACGTGAATTGTGATTCTGCAACTTAAGTTGTGCATAAACACATCGGTGCCAGTTGCTTGTTTACTGTTCCAAAAGAATAACACGACTAGACTAAGCAGACGCAAGTACAGTACCGCCTCATTGAAAGCAATTACTGTACTGTTGAGAATGATTGCAAGGAATAGCTTTTCTTTAAAGTTAGTTACTTTTTTTTAAACATTACTCCTGTGTGACGTGTATACACACATTGGCTTTGAAAATTGAAACACAATTGAAAAATTGCCGGCATGCACAATGGCGGTTTAAATTACCAAGTTCTAGTGGGACCATTTTTCGCAAAAATATTACAAAAATATACATTCCAAAACTTAGCAAGCATTTGACCTCAGGTTTCTGCAATGTTCTATTTTTGGAATAATTTTTTTTAACCGGTTTTTGAACATTGCTGAATGTTCTTCTTGTTCTTTTCGTGTGTCTTTGGTTATGGATAGTATTTTATAATAATATAACAAAAGAGGCATACAGTAATTCCTTGTTTATTTATCACGGCTAATGGTTCTAGACCCGACTGTGACAAGTGAATTTCCGCAAAGTAGGATCTTATTTATGAATGAAATATTTTTTTTAAAGCATAGAAAACCAGTTTACAACCATTCTAAATATGTTTTTTTACACTATTGGAGCCCTTTAAACGTGAAATTACATCCCATAGTCACCTTTACACTGGTGTTACCCAATATAGTAGACATATTACAAGTAAAGAAGTTATTTAAAACAAAGATCGGGATGATTGTCATGAAAGGAGTACAATAATGAAAGTGACATCAGAAATATGGCGTAGTGTCCTTGATACGCGTTTTTTCCTAGTAAGTACACTTTGGGAAACTATTTTTTACATCATGTTTCTGCCGAGTGTATTACTCTTGTGCTAACAATGCTTTGAAGAACACAATGTTAAGTCTTACACAGAGTTTGAAACAGGGTCCATCCACCAGGTCTGTGTTACGTCAAATTACGTCACCTTTATATCACATCCCGGTGAGCCCGACAACATCGAAACTGGTCATCTTTGGGAAAAAAAATTGTTACAGAAAAACATCACCAACATATATTTTAATAGGATGCACAATGTCATTTTTCCATTACTTTTTATGTGTATACTCGGTGAGGCACTGCTTAATCACACTGACAATTTGAGACGCACATGTATAAAACCTCAGAATTGTTTATTTTAACAACTTGAATTATTTTTTGCTATGTCACATTCGCCACCTCTTTCATGACAATGACACAAAAATAAGACACATGCTCGTGCGTGTTGATATAAATGTGTTCCCCAGGAGAGCGGAGTGGAAAGCAGACAGGAAATGACATTGGGGATGGTTCAGAGTTAAGTTTCATTTTGCCGTTGGTTGCATCTGTAACAGTAGCCTGTGTTTTAATCTGGGATTTTTATTAGAGATTCAAACATTCAATAAAAGCCTGTTGTTTCGGTGATCAAGTCTGATATTTTAGAAAAACCGGGCTAGAGTGAAGCCGAGTGAGGGACGACTGTCATTTCCATCTATCCAGCCAATCGCTGATGACCGTAATTGAAATGTATTAATAATATAAAGCATTTTTTAGTAAAGTTGTCATTTCATTGCTTTGTCGTCTCATTGCCCGGCCGAGAGTCCTGATTTTCAGTTCGGAAATCAAAACTTCACTATCCCTACCAAAGAATCCACAAGTGTTGTACATGTGGTTGTTTCTGGAGGAATGGACTCAATCATTCTCACCCCATGGCTGTAGCGTATGGACACGCCTTAACACACTCACCCCTCTCTAAAACACACACACCCTCACACATCCGTGTTTACCATCTTGCTCATGAAAGAGTCCGCCAGGTCACCCATCGAAACAGCTGCAATGCTACACAACACTCACATTCATAAAGCCACAAACATGTGGATGTTACCCAACTCACTGCTGCAAAGAAATTGCAACATTTTCCCATGCTGAGAAAAAAACAAAAAACAAAAACAAGAATGACAGCTTCACACCCTTCACTTGTGCATCTTATCTTGACCTTGCTTGGAAAAGGTCTGTCTTTCATAATTGTAATTGTTTGATAACAGATGACATGTTTTAATAAGATTGTGTCAGTTGCAGCACAAAGTGACAAGTACAATAGGACAGCCTAATATGACAGCGCTACACTACAAAGCGAGCAGTCAAGCGAAGGCCACTGCAACGGCGCCCTTCCGTTCCTTTTGTCAGGTGCATGTTAATGTATTAATGAAATGCAAAGAAAAGGGAGGGCATTCATATAAACGGCTAATTAAAGTAACGAGGAAGGAAAACGCACGTAGCTTGTTGTCACTATTGATAAATCCATTTATATACAACAAGTAAGCACAGCAGGGGGAAGGCTCCTGGCAGACCCCATCCCGCTTCTGCGTTCTTCCCAAAACTCAACTGAAAAGAAAAGGAGGCAAGCAGGAAAGACAGGAGAAAAGACGAACTGAACTGTCATTCCTGAGCCTGTCATTGAGGTCAAGAAAACCACAATGTGTTGTGAATGTAAATGGATTACGATAGAAGCATGATGCAAGGGAAGGCCTAGCCACAGATTACATTGTTAAAAGTACAGTATGTATGCTGGCAGAGAAACATCCATGCTGATAAAAACATAGATTTTCTCTTTTTTATTCTTTAGCACTTTCTAAAGGCGAGTTCTAGCAGCACCAGTGCTGCAAATTACAACTTGATGACAGAACATAGTGTCCTAATCTGGACTGCTGAGCTATTTTTTCCAAGCATTTATCAAAGCTGAAATATTTGTGTTCTGCAGAAACACCATATTAGGAACAGAAAAGTAGTCGGTGTCAATAAGGAAGATCATAGCACTTGCTGAGTATTCCATTATTTTGCTGTAGGCTTTATGAACCTCCTAGCTGTGAAGTGACATATTGACCTAATATCAGAATTTTCTTATTTTATGCTGTGATGTTACAGTCATTACTGTTTTTCTGTTTTTTTAATTTGCCATTTTGGCTAATTTGCATGCAGGGGGGGGGGGGGGGTCTAATCCATTCATGATGCTGTGTTACAGGTAGAATTTCATGGGAACATGTCAAAAATGTACTTCTATTTAAGTCTACTCGCACATTACCTAGATAGCTGCAAAGCCTGGTGAAATCCACACTAAAACACTGTTGCCCTAAGAGACACGACAGGGGCTCATGGCTCATTATTACACCAGGACTAACTGCATGGGTGTGATGCAAATGCACAAAAATGCAGTGTTGCAAGGAGTTCTTCGACAGGAGGTATGGCATAGCTCCTTTTTGTGATTGGCTCCAAATCAACCCTTCCAGTAACTGTAAAATGGCATCCAAATATGTTGACAAGCGCACGGAAAATTCCCTCTTTCCATCATCTGTCAATGCGCCAATGCCTCCTTCTACCCGCAATGGCCGCAGCAATTTCTGCATAAGGTTTGCGCCTGCCTTCCACATGTGCTATATAAAGACCGCAAACAGTTTTAGTGTTGATGAATCACTTTGTGGGTGCTAAATGATTACATTTACATTTCCTCCTCCCAGTATTTTGCATGTCCTGCTAATCTGCCTACATTTCCTAATCTGCCTATATGCATATTCATGAGGGCAAACAAGCAAAATTGCAAGTGCTATGTTGTTCATATGACAGAGACTAGATGGACCCTATTATTAGATCAGCTTTGCGCAAACTATAAAGTTTTTCAATACACACAAACCTTTAGTACATCAGGCTTAGCATGCATTTGATTTGTCAACTACAAGCCCGTAAAATCTTTTCTTGGCTTTGGCAGCATTTTTTGAAATCACCCACATCTCGTATATCTCAATCTGCAGTTGGACACAACATACGAATATTTTAAATAAAATGTTTAAATTACTTGCTTTTTTGAACGAGAACATATGAATGTTTTTGTTTTGCTTTCCTTGTTTGCAATTTAGTTTTCCCTGTTGTTTGCATTTCCATCACTGCCCTCTTCCTAAAGTGCGGGCTTTATGCTTGCTTTCATTAGGTCATTTGTATGTGTCCTTGCTCTTTGAGACAGATTAGATTCTGATTGCTCTCTAAGCCTTGTGCTCCCTGCATCATGCTGGATCATTATTTCCTTACCCGCTGCTCCAACATATGAATGGATGAGATGCTTGTTCCCTGTGTTCTTTCCATTCCTTTTCTCAAACCTCTCAGATAACAGTTTGTCTCGTTCTGGCGGCGCAATCCGTGAAAAATAGAATATGATGTTAATAAAGTTGTCAAACAATTCTTTGCTGAGAAACCACCAACGCAATTGGACGCCGGTCTGCTGTTCGGTACAGTTTCTGTAAAAGTTTCAAATTTCACATCCCTCTTGCCTGGATGTCTCACCAAATCTTTCTGGATGTGTCGGTTTGTGTGCGGGCAGCAGCGGGGCAGCTTGACTGCAGACAGACATTCTCTGCTCCCTGCAGAATCAAGGTCCATCAATCATGTTAACATGTTAATTACTGGGATTTATTTTATTCAGCAGAAATAACAATAAGGATCCCATTACAGAGACTGGCCTGAGGGTGCGCGCTTGTGCGGTTGTGTGTGCGTGCATGTTTGCGAATGAACCGTGGAAGGTTCCTCAAGGGAAGTCCTTCTTCTCGTCTTGTACAACAACCGACTTCTTTTAATGGAGCCGTGTTAGAAATAATAATATAACTAATCAATCAACAAATATGTCACTCTTTTATTTTCCAGGGAATACAGTTTGATTAAAAATACGCACTGTGGCATATTTTTAATATGTCAACATCTACTCAAAAAGGTATACTGAAAAGCAAATTGGCCTCAGATTCATTGAGTGAATCAAACATTCTTAAAGGTGAGGCAGATACCTGTCCACTAAAAGCAGGCTTTACACCCCACTGCTCACTTTCAGAGTGTAAATAAGATTACCAAATAATATGCAGTGTTCAGGTTACTACAACCGACGTCTGACAAAAGGTTTCTTGTTGCATGAATAGCATAGACCTGGACTATTCCACTGTTAAGGTGCATTAAACGGGTGTATATTCCCATATATGTGTTCTTTGTATTTTTAGAGTTGCTGGTGAGGTTAATGAACGTCATACGTGTTAACATACCTCTGGCGCCTTGACCCTCTTCTATCAAGTCTGTTATTAGCAGCAGTCATAACAGCAGCGATGTACTTAATTTACTTTGTGTTTTTTCAAAAATACACCAATTAGTAAATCATGCTGTTTTATTGTATTTATTATTATATACACTATTACTCAAAACATGCTATTTAAATTAATAAGCTAGTAACAAATTCTTTTTGAAGCAACTTTTACAAATTTTTTTGCATAAATTGAGCATTTTCAAGCATTGAATAGGCTAAATGAACTAAAATACCAATATAGGGCATTCAAAAGATGCATTCAAAGATGGTGATGTAGTATTCTACACTAATAACCAGATAAAGTACCGCACACACACAAGACTTGAATTGCAGGTTTGACTTATCTCACGGAGCCCCTTATAAAAACATATCATGACCTTAACCTACGATAAGAGGACCCCCAAAGTCACTTCCTGTCTGCCATGCGCTATGGCAGACAAGGTGACTATACAGTAGTAAGGTTAAAAACTGTATTTAGAGGGCTCTAAACAGGTTTTGTATGCTCTCACTGCTAAAACATATTTATAAAAAAGGAATCCTACTTTGCAGAAATTTGCTCTCTAACCAATGATCCATGATAAACGAGGGATTATTGTACTTCTTTAAACGTATGGTAAAACTAGTTTCACACTTATATTGAGATAAGTGTGAGCTAAAGTGTTTTTTCTGGGTAGTGCTTCATCACTGAGACAGGGCGTGTGGCACTGACACATAAAACAAGTAAAAAGCTCAAGAGGGAAACAGGAGCTGGGAATCTGATCTACCTTGTCTTTATCTAGCCCAGTAAAACAACAGCACACCGTAGCAATTCATCCTACCGCGTGTCTCTGGCGGTGTGTGTGTGTATATGTGTTTTTGTACATGTGTTCCCTCCATTGAAGTGGACCGAGCCTTTGGTTCTGGAAAGTGAAGGAATGCAAAACTGCATTTGTTTTATTAACCTGCAAGTGCATAACTACCAGGTCAAATGTTTTAAAAGTCATTTTGAAAACATGTGTATAACCTCACTTGTTTTAATCATTTATCAGTGTCCTTTCTGAAGATTAGTGCATCTTTTCGTATCACACATTACGACTACGTGATGTCCCCGCAACGCATATCTATGTCACAGAGGACATAAAAATTAACAACTTTTTTTTTAGGTCTTTCTTTTTTTCTACGCAATGTGACCTTTTCACCACACTTTTCAGTTCATAAAAATGAATAACGACCAAAGAATCATCAGTCCTGGTTCTTTTACATGACACCTTCATTATTTGGCTGTTTGTTTTCACGATCCCTGTGAACTTTCCATAGCAGTTTTTGACATGATCAAAGTAGGATCCTAATTGATATCACTGCATGATTCAGAGATGCACCCTGGATGAACAAAATCCTGTCAAAATAAAGCAAGTGTATGAAGGTAGTATGCAGAGTATGCCCTACCCAAAAGCCTAAATTTGATGTGGTGCTCCCTCCAATTTACATACTATCAAAATATAAATTGTGTCACCCCATCCACAGGGTTAACAAATTACAATTACAAAAAAATGTGCAATAAAATATAAATACCCTTCCACAAAATTAGAATCCTGTAAATAAGTTTAAAAAAGTAATAAATTACAAACACAACAATCAACATCAAACTTTTGAATAACCACACAGTTTGCATACAGTAAATCTATGTACAGTATAAGCTACGTTTACACTATGCAATAACAAAATACAAAAACTATACAAAATGCCTATATATCGTCATATGCAAACGTGTTTTAGGCTATGTTCACACTGCAGGTCAATTCTTTTTCACAATGCGAACAGTGTAATTCAGATTTCTTCAGATACAACTCAGGTCTTGTTCGTATGTAGATATAAATTTGATCTATTGCAGTCTGAACAGTCAGGTCACACGCATACCCGACTTACACGTCATTGGAAGAAACTTGGATAAAGGTTCTCACCAATGTAGGTAACATTGCTGCTCGTCAGTTGAAATGCATTGTAAAAAGGGCCACCCAAATGCTTCTTGGAATGTTGCAGCAAGTTCTACACAAACTGCCCTAGCTTTAAAAAAAAATCAGAATTGAGTATCATAGCCTGAAGTATGAATGTAGCCTTAATTGTAGTACTATTTTGGGGAAATTGCTTTACATTTGAATCAATGTGAGCTTTTTCCATTTTAAGAAGTAATTCTAATAAGTACTTTAAAAATACTGTATTTATATTCATCTGCCCTGCGACTGGCCAGTCCAGGGTGTGCCCCGCATCTCGCCCCAAGTCAGCTGGGATAGGCTCCAGCATACCCCCACGACCCTAGTGAGAGGCATAGAAAATGGTTGGATAGATGGATATTTATATTGAAGTTGAATTTTTTTCCGGACTTGTGTGTGTGTGTGACAAGAAGATATACGCCAGACCGTTTGATTGTTTCACCACCTGTGCCCTCCATGTCCACAGATTAGTGCCTCCCACACCGACACTCAAACACGGCTCAGGTTCCTCAGCTGTCTTTTGTGTCGAGCGTGTTAAGCGATTTTTAAAGTGGCCCTATCCGATTTCTCCTACTGAGTGAGGAGGCAAACTTTCATTGCCTCACCCTATCTCTTCATTTCCCTCATATTTGATTTCATCACCGGGTCCAATTTCTCATATTTCCGCTTGAAATGCCCAAACTTGTAGTGTACAATTATCTCCTTGTCACTCATTTATCTGCCCATTCCTCAGATGAATGCAAAGCTAATATTTCACTCCGCACTTTGCATTTAAGTGGCATCCTATTTGCATAGCTGGGATCAGGAGTGAGCCGGTGGGGGGATGTCCTAACAAAGTAGCTTAGAGTGCAAAGATGGATACTTGCCAAGCAAGAGCCCCCTCCTTACGCCCATCCCTTACTCCCACAGCACGTCGATGAGTGTACCCACTCTAGAAGCTCACAAATTCTGCTCCCTGTGACAATGGTTAGGTCAGCCTTGATAAAGCATGTCCATTAGAGGCAATCGAGCTGGGGGACAGTGACAGGCAGGAGGGCAGTACGGGGGGGAGTGGGAGGACTTTGACAAATAAAGGTGGCCATAACTCTGCCTGCCTTTCTTGCCTGTATTTTCCCTTGGAGTCTGATAAGTGTCTTCGAATCAAATTGCTTTTAATTAGCAGCTCCTAAGTGGTGATTGTCATTAGGAAACACATTACCATATCCCACGTCATACTGTATATATGTGGCTGTTTGTAAGGAAATGATGGTGCAGCTCTCTGGGGCTCAGTGTGGCCATTTATTAGCAAGATAGATGTACGCGCTTTAACTACACTGCACTTGTTTGTTGTTATGACCTCATTCGCCCACTCCTCATTATCGGATCTGTTTGGACCCTCCTTCTTTCTCTTTCCACCATCCCTCCTGTCTTCTTTGGTTTCCGTGGCCCTCTCTGTTAGTGGTTAGCTTGTGGTTTTGTGGTGTTGGAAGCTGGTGGCTGGCGGTTGGTGGCTGCTCTGCAGGGATTTTGGAGGAATTCATCTGTGACCATGTGGTTGTGATTTGGTCCGATGGTGAAGAATGACCTTATGTAGTGGCGTTGCAGGCATGAACCATATAAACAAGCACGATTAGATGATCATAAAACGTGAGTTTGCATGTATTTTTTAATATCCATTTGTATATTCAACTCATCACTGCAGGGTCATTAGCAGGACAGACAGATTTTACATTATTAGCCCAGATCGGAGATTACGGTTTTGGTGTTTTTCAATAAATACAACGCGCAACTTTCAGATGACCTTAGAGCATCTAAATGGCACTCGAAAACCCCTAATGAATGTATACCCTTTTTGTCAACTTCCCTCCCCAAATGTTTTAAACTGGATTTAGATCAGGAGAACAAGCAGGACATGAGGTTATTCCTCTGGGAGAAGTCCTTTGTCAGGCGGGCATTGTGAACTGCCAAGACTACTGTCTTGTTGAAAAACCAATTTTTTTACCACACAAACGAGGGCCTTAAGGGATGTCCCCTGCAACATCTCCATTTAGCCAGCTGCCTTTTGACGCCCTTGCACAAAATGAAGGTCCATTGTTCTATTAAAGGAAAAAGCAACCTAGATTATGATGTTGCCTCCTCCACTGTACCGTGTGGAAAACACCTCTTTGTCATGCCAGTAACGTTGGAAGCCATCAAGAGTGTCAAGGTTGCATTTTTTAATGTCCCATGTTTGGTGCTCTTGTGCAAATTCCATGCCTTTGAAACGTAAAACCTTTTCTAGCAAATGCCGTCTTATGGTTACTGCACTGTAGTAACTTACATTTGGGCTGTGGATGGTCCCAGGTCTTGACAGACAGCCAATCGGATTGTCCGACTCAGGGCCCATGTCACCATGCTGATGCTGTAACACTAATGTGAGATGTAACCAAGAACTTCAAATACCCTTTATGATCATCGTTATTGGTGAATCATTTGATAAGATGTAGGAGTTATTTGAACTATAAGTCTGTCTCTGTGTTACAATTGGTGTTAGCATGGACTAATGAAATTCCCTTGGTTTCGCTGGTGCTTGTGTTTTCATTAAATGAGCTGTGAGGTCAGCGACAAACGCTTTGACCTCATTTTTAGATGTCTGACCAATAGTATTGACAGACGTACCAGTGCTTCCTAATACGATTCAACAGAAACATTGCAGTTTTCTTTTTTGTATTCACACAAATTTGCCTTTCCTAATCTGCACACACGCATTGCTATAAAAAAAGAAGTACAGCTGCGAGAGGAATGTATTTGTTGTGATTTAAATTGCATATGTGTGCTGTGAGAGATCAATAGCTGTATATGTGATGGCGGGACATGTCAATGCCGAAAGGGCTAGACTGAGTAATGAGTGGCAAAGAATGAGGGGGGAAGAGTGTTCTCCATCTTGCCATGTACTCAAGCTCCTGTGTTGTCTGCGTCTTCTACTATTCATCTTTAAAGTCCCCTAGAACAACTTTGGGCTGAAATTCCTGCCTCAAACTCCATGTCTTTCCTCTTTGTGCCATCTTCCTTCTCTCCCAGTCACCCAGTCATATCCTGAGAACACTTCCGCATCCTTGTGCTAATGTGTTATTTTCTAAAGTTGGCTCAGTCCATGGCACACTGCAGCCAATTCAGGCTGATGAGCTATTAATCTGGATGCGTGGCCGCTTACCTCATCAGGGCCAGCAATAGACACAGAGGGAGAACATGTGTGTTTGTGTTGCGTATCGGCGAGTAGCAAACACCGAATGAGGACTGTCTGAGCAGCCCGCCTTAAAAATGTAGTCACAACTGATAACACACATTTTCAATCCATCAGACTGAGTTTAAGAACGATGACATCAAAGTAAAATGAAAAACCAGCGTGGTGACCTCAGCCTTTTTCTGGATCAATGATTCAAGACTGCTTCAATAGGACAGACTTGACCAGAACAGACTCATTTCGCCTGAATTATGTGTTTACGCACTGTTTAAAACGGAAATATGATATCTAGTTGTAACTGGTCTGCGTTTTACATGCACAGTTGTTTGTAAGTTTTGTTTGTAAAAACAAATAAAAAAAAGGTCATAATTAAAGCTTCTCAATACTAACTAACTAAACTTTTATAAGTATTTTTTATTTATTTTCAGGACAAATCTGTAAATCAAGTAGGTACACGCTGGTGTCGACAAAAGTTGCATATTAATCACACATTGTCACATGGTATAAAAATTGCAATATATTGACATACTGTATCTTTTGACTGTGACAAGTAAATGGCGCACCCAGAGGAACACCCCAGAAAAAATGGGGAACTTGTCCAACCTCTCTCTTATGGAATGATTAAAAAAAATCAAAAAATCAAATAACAATTTTGTGAAGCTCACTGAAGACCCTGGAGCTGCAGGTGCAATACAACATTTGTAATACAAGACTATTACTGCTAACAGTGTGCATCATATTCAACTCGTATGTGGGACTTTATTAGAATTTTAAGAAATGATGCATTTCACCTTTTTTTAGACAAAAAAGTACAGATACAGTACAGGTGAGAACTACTATGAACAGGCGCTTTGACCTTGGCTGTCTGACTCTGGCTTTGCTCTGGTGAGCGCAGAGAATGCCCTGAAGCTGCTCCCACCACATGTCAACCAGCCCCGCTATCTGACCTAATCTCAAATGTGCCTAATCTTTTTTGGCTCTGTTTGCATTTTAATTTTCCCTGCAGTAATTTTGACACTGTAAAACATTGAAGTTGTAGGACAGATCCAGTTAAATGGTTTGCATGAAAAATACACACAAATTTACCAAAAAAACTGAAAAAAGTGGTGTACGGTGGTGACTGTGTCACAATGGTGTCAATGGATACAATAATACTTAGATTACCGCTTACCAAAATAGATCCTCTATTCCCAGCTGAAAGAAAGGGAACGGAAGGGAGGAGGACAGAAGAAGAGCTTCAAGGATCCGCTGAAGGCCAACATGAAGAAGTATACGTAAGATTGATACCGACAAATGGAAAAAAAGTGCAAGAAAACAATGCTTGAGGTCCATCATTCATGAAGAAAAAACGACATTTGAGACAAACGCATGTAAAAAGCTGCAAGAAAAGCAAAAAAAAACTTAAAGTAAAACTCATTTCCTGTAAAACTTTGGTTGAATATCGATGTACGAACGATATCCCGATATTCACAGTTAAAGCCAAATATGCATGCAAAGTTGTTTCATTAAACATTCAAAAATCAATATAAAAATACCACTAAAATAAAATAGTTTTATAATAGTTAGTTTAGTTTAGTTATAATAGTATAAAATAGTTTTTCTCTTTTGAAATAAATATACACGGTGATTGAAAGGTAACTGCCTATTTTAAGTAATTGTAATTTATTTCTGAATTATAATTCTTACAAGAAATGAACATAAGAATAAAGTATATCGCACGGAGTTCTATTTCAAATTCGAAATGGCGCCAGCATTCGCCACCAGTTTCTCAAGCCGCCTGGGAACCGCACTCACTGATTTCACACGGAACTCTTGTGGGATGGAAGACATCATTTTTCGTATTTGCTCTTCGAGTTCTTCCAAAGCCGTTGGTTTGGTGGAATAGACTCGCTCCTTTAACCAACCCCAAAGAATAAAGTTGCAGGGTGGTAGGTCAGGACTTGTGGCTGGCCACTCATGCAGACCACGACGACCCATCCATCTACCAGGGAAGTGGGCATTCAGCCATTCACGGACAACTATATAAAAAGGTGAAGGAGCACCATCTTGCATAAATGCTATACTTTTTGTTCATATAATATATATATGACAAATATTAATATACTGTATTAACAATATTGATCTATATCGCCCAGCTTTATTTCAACCCAGACCAGATCTACAACAACCTGCTCAATCTGCCCATCCACCTGAAGGAACAGTCTCAATGTACACTGCCTGGCCAAAAAAGTGGCCACCTGGATTTAACTAAGCAAATACTGTAGGTACAAGGTTGCTGCAGTAGGTCAGGTCTAGGTTCAGCAACACCGTACTCTTAAAGAATGAGGCCAGCTGGCTACCTGAATATACTGAATGAGCAGGTTATTCCATCAATGGATTTCTTCTTTTCTGTGTTCAGTTTAACTAGAGAGTCAGTTGGGATAGGCTCCAGCATACTCGCGACCCTAATTAGGATAGGCGGTATGGAAAATGAATGAATGAAAGTGCTTGTTCATGCAGTTCTTCCTCCATTCTGCAGGGGGCAACAGCAAGGCATATGCCTCATGATGAAGCAGTAGAAGTTAAATTAAAAGTCGAAGATGGCTCGCAAAAAAAAAGTATGATGAAATCAACTCTGAAAAAAAATATATACCCTGAAATCTGAACTTCTAAAAGCTTTTTTTTTTTTTTAATCAAAGTCAACTTTGAAACTATCCCCTTCATTCATCATTCATATGTGTTTAGAATTGTTTTATGAGCGTGTAACTATAATTGTAAAACACTAAAAAAAGGATTTTTGGTTAACAACGTGTAAACATTAGTTAGCAAAGTCTGCCCACTGCTGATGACAGAGCTGGCATCCGGTTCCCGTTTCCATGTATTTGTAAGCTGCTAAGAAGGATGTTTTGGGATCCCCCCCAAAAAATCATGAAAAACACCCAGTGTACTATTTGCACAACAACTGGCCCGCTATATTGGAGGCTAACTGAAAAATGTACGCAAACCGAAAAAAAATTGTACTGTAAACAGCTAACCCAAGTTGTGTTGTGTATGGTATTGATTTTGGGGCTTTCAACTTGTAGACAAAAGTTTCCTAACAGCACAAATATATTTGGCGCACAATTAACGAGCGCATGTCCTGTTTGAGCCTCGGCCTACGCCGTAGTTTGAAGAAGTAGCGGTGACAAAGGCGCCACGAGCGGGAAGAAATATTGGTCAAAGAACATTTGACCATTTTGATTGATAAATTTAGCTTCAAAGCCCTGGCAGATGGCTGTCACAACAAGATCAAAGTTATTTCTATCTGCTGTCGCTGTGATTTGAGTTGTCGTGCGTTACGTTGACCTGCTAGAGAGAAGCGAGCTGCAAGAAGGTACTGGAGAATTGTTTTATTGTCATTTATGCAGTGATACCTTGGCGAGCAACGGGGGTTTTGCTTTGAACTGTGAGCTAAGATTTGGCTACGAGTGGCCCGTTAACGGCAGGCATAGCCGAGGTCAGCTGTTTGAGGACTTACATCAATGTGATAACTGAAGAACTAGCGGTGTTAGCATTAGCGCTGCTGACTGGCTTGTCTTCAATGGAGCTCATCGGTGAAATATACATACATTAAAGTGATTTATCTTATGTATTATGTATTGTCTACGTACAATTTCATGTAGTTATCGTTGTTGCGGATGAAATCATTTACCCAAAAGAGATTTACATCCCTGCTTCTTATAGACCAAAACTTAATTCTATCTGAGATTAAGAGTGATTAATTATGACTTAACTACAGACAAAATGTGATTAATTGCAGTTAAATATTTGAATTGCTTGACAGCATTAATTAATACAGAAGACTGCTATAGTATATTCTGTACCTATGGTCTTTATAGCATTGCTAAAAAAAAAAGAATGTAGTGGTGACCAACTGAATACACAGACAGTAACAGGTCAAAGTAAAAATGATGTGCCTTGCTTTTAAACACAAGCTATTGGGGCGGAGTTTAGTCAGCTTCCTAAAATATATTCATACAGTACATGCCCGCCCCATAAAATACTGCATTTCGTTACATTCAATGAAAATGAAGATAAAATGAAAACATAGCTACCAGAAACAGCTTGGAACCTTGTGGTACAGTGAACATTTCTCAGGGAATACAGGGTTGCATGAGGTTTGCGGGTTGGACGCATGTCTGGCCCGTTAGAGCATGCTGTTCCACTCAGCACAGGCAAGCCCCACTTCACCCGCTGTGTCTCCTTGTCTGTTTCTTTTTCAAATTGCATTAATATTAACACATGGTAATGAAGGTGCAGAGACAGACAGAGAGGCCTTTTCTCTCACTCTCACACTGGGTCTTCCCCTCTGTAGCGCTCTGTCTCGCTCTTCCCGTGACAATCTAAACCAGATGCCACGGGTCATGGAGTTAAGGAAGAGGGCGATGGTGGTACTGATGTGTGAGATGTGCGAGTGGACATCAGTGTCCAGATCTGTGTAGCTGTGTGCTTGTGTGATTTGGAGGGGATCAAAAGTCCTGACAGGGAGGGGAGGAGGGTGCGATAGGCAGAGGGGAGGAGCAGAAGGGACGTGCCAAGCTAGGAGTCAATCGTCAGAGGTTGGGGTTGGTGGGGTGGATGGGGATTGAGGGGGCACGGGTCATTAATTTGCTGTCCTTTGTTTTGTCAGTTTGTTTTCATGACGGTCGGCCTGAAAGTAAAGGCAGTCAAGCTGAAAATTGTCTGCCTGCTCTGCAGCGCGTTCTTTCCTCCGGGGCTGACCAAGCCACCCCTCGGATGAGGGGCTATGCTGAGACAAGCAAGGAGCTGCACGGGGGTGGGGGCAGTCTGGGGTCAACCCCACTTCCCTTGCATACCATCCACTTCGGCCAAGATTGATCACAGATTATAGGTAGCAATCCAGCCATCTTTCTCCTACCGTGTCCCTCGTCTTTCTGCTTCACTTTGCCCTTTGACAAGCGATCAGCCAGCGAGATCTGACCTCACCAGGCCAGTGAATATCAGGAAATGAGCACAATCAGTAAAGCACTAATCAATGCACACTCATGAACAGGCCTAAGAAGGTGTTTGCTTGTTCAGCCAAGGGGACGCTGCTATGAACTGCTCAACATCTGCGTGTCAAAGGGTCACTATGTGTGAACAGGAAATAAGTTTAATTAGTAAAGATTTTTGTCAACCCAATATATTACCCAATACACTGTTCAGCTTATATCACAACCAAATTGTATTATTTCTAATCTCGTGTTTTTACAATAACTGCAGGCTACAAAGTCTGTCCATCAGGTTGCAAATTACTATTTTTTGCAGGAGAACTTAGACAGCATCAATGCTAAGTAAACCAGGACCAAATATGTGATATTGAACAAATCACGGATCATTTTCTTTTCATTTCAATTAGCAGCTGTGAACACACCCCTATTTATACGATACTTGGTGAGCAGAATTCTACATGGTACTTGTCTTTCAATATTTTTGGAGTAACAATAGGCCATAGTTAACCACAAATCAGCGACCATATATAAAAATAATGAATATTTGAAAAAAGTAGGGAGCAATGAGGGAACCACAACTGTAAATGGTATTTGAGGCAAATGGTGGTCACACCAGATACTGACTGGTTTTTGACTGACCTCAATTGGTAAGACTGCTGAATGAACTTATCAATTTTATCTCCATAAAGATAGAATCTTGACACAGTTCTTATACTTAAGCTCATTATTATGTAGTCTGCACCTAATGTTGTTAGGGGTGTGTAGCAAGCGTGTGTTGAAGGATTTGTGGACACACGTGAAAATACAGGGCTACAGAAGCCGTGTGTTTTTGGGCTGATTGAGAGTTTAGTAGATGAAGTGCATGTGGCGATGGTGCCAAAGAGGTGTGTTATCACATGTATTTTTCAATGATATTGGTACAATCATTTTAATTACAACAAAATAAATCACTCTATCCTAGAGGGGCCCATTAAAAAAAGCCCCAATGTTGTGTTACATGCACTTCAAAAAAGACCATGTCCACCTCCCCTTTCTTCTCTTTACTCCTTTACTACCTCCCTATCCACTCCTCTCCTCCCTTCACACCATGTCCCTCTGTCTCTTTTTGGAGTGCGTTTGTAATGGTGTTGTAATTTCTGTCTGTGCTCTGAGAGGCCCAGTGCAGCCAAATGACTGCGAGCCGACTAAAGTTTCACAACATGTAATTAGGGCCTAAGTAGCAAGGTCAGTGCGGGCTGGCTCTATGACCAGCGGGCTTGTCACCCCTCCTGCCCAGTCCCACTGCACTTATCTCCTCCAATCTTTCATTTTCATTCACTTCTTTATGACATCTCATTCTTTCTTCTCTGTTTTCCTCCTGCCTCCTGTTCTCGGTTTCAGTGCTTCCTCTTCTTCTTGGGCTCCCGTTCCAGCTGCATCGCAAACTCACCCTTGTTTTTGCGATGACTCCTGCCATCCTCAAAAAAGAATGATGTGAAAGCCTCTTTATGGAGACATTTAGCTTAATTGTAGTTTTTTTTCTCTTATAAATGGTTAATTGAAATGCCAGAGGGTAGCCTGGTTCAAAAGTCAATAAAAAAGGTCCTCAGAATAGAAGTTTATAGAGGCTGTCGTATGTACATAATTAAACCCTTTAGGCACTTTCTGTTAAGTAAATGATTATGCAAGAGCTGCTTGCTGAGAGGAGTGAGGGAGACCGATAAAGAGAGAATGTGAAGACCTTGCCAACAGTTTAGGGATGAGTGTGTTATATTAGTAAAGTCACTTATTGACATGTTTTAAGCCATCAATGCTTTCATCTCTATGTTGGTTTTTCACTATATACAGACTTACATACAGTGATTCCTCTTTTTTTATTAATCTGTTCCAGCGGGTCTGTTTTTAACCAAATCATACACAAACTGAAACTATTTTTCCCATTGGAAACAATGTAAATCCAATAAATCTCTGGCGTGCCCCCCAGTTTGAAAACCGCTGCTTATCAAAGTGCAGGCACTTGCAACCTTCTTTGACTTCATGGTGACTTATTTTGCAGCCATATTAAATAAAAAACTTTGGATTGGGAGTTGACAATGTGCTAAGAGGCACAGTTTGTAATAAATACACATTGCTTACACAGGTAGGCTAAAAGTTTAATAATAACACCACAAGACTGAGTCAAGCAATGTGTGAGATTCTTTGTTTGGGCACTCCGTCTATGGAATGAAATGCGAGCAAACTGACTAGTTTGTGAAACATTTTCATTTAAGTGCTTTACAGGATACCGTAGTGTTGTGTAAACTAAGACCAGGTACACGTAGGCGGGTATCTACTACAGTAGTAATAAAACAAAGTAATTTTTGCATGATTTGGCCTATCATCCACACAAGCTCGCAGATATATGGCACTAAAAATGAAGGTTTTCAAAACCTCCGGCCAAAGTGTAGATTTGGAGAAAGCTCGGGATACGTTTGGGTATGGACGCTAATAACCGGAGTTTTACATTTCCAAACGTCACTGCCTGCGCCAAAGTAAGCTCTGAAGTCACACAACCAACCTGTATTACATAAGAAACAACATGGATGCCCTCAGAACTGTCGACATTTTCTTGCATCTTGTTGACTTTGATTCTAAAACGATCAGAAGCAATTATGCCTCCTTGTCAGTCCGCACGAACGAGCATGGCACCATGTTTTATGTTTTGCGGAAGTGACGGGATGACAGAGGATGATTCTGATTGAATAGAATTTTAGTAAGTGGGCAAGACACTTCACCCACCTTGCCTCCAGTGCTACCCAAACTTGGTGTATGAATGTGAATGAATGTCATTCGTGGTCAGAGAGGCTGTAGGCATGAATTGGCAGCCACGTTTCTGACAGACCACCCTAGGCAGAGGTGGATACAGATGTGGCTTGCCACCAGTGTGTGAATGAGGAATGAATGAATCATGGGTTCACTTCATTGTGAAATACTGTGGGTGCCTTGAAAAGCGCTATATAAAATCAAATCCATTATATTCTTATTACCACAAGATTAAACTTGCCATCCATCCATCCTGCCGTCCATCCATCCAGGGCAGCAGTCTCAGTAGGGAAGTACAGACTTCTCTGTCTTCCAGTTGCACCGGGTGGTCATCGAGGCATTCCCAGGCCAGCTGTACGATAGAATCCCTCCAGAGTGTCCTAGGTCTGCCCCGGCTCCTCCTCCCAGGCATGCCCGTAACACTTTACCAGGGAGATGGCGGAGCCACCTCAACTTGCTCCCCCAATACCGAGCACAAATTAAACTTTCCAAAGTGAAGAATACAACAGTTGACTAAGTGCAGTATTATACAAAGGCCAAGAAAGTGATCGACAACTGAGGCAAAATTTGGGCAAAAATTTTCATCAAAAACGTAATCATACAAAGACTTGGGCGTTTGAAAACCAGCATTTCCACTATCAAAAAATCTCTGTCTCTGTTGTAACTCGGGATTGTTTGAAATTGTTTTGACAAAACCATCATTGATAAATTAGTTGGGGAAAACTATGTGATTTCTCCCAGCCAATTAGAGTAAATTAGAATGAATCTGGAATTTCCCCCTGTGGCTCTAATAAAGGCATATCTTATCTTATCTTATGATAATATGACAAACATTGACAAAATCCAAATCTATTCATAATACACAAATTATATTATAGCCCTAGTGGTGTAACCGTACATGCTGCCCTTTGTAACGATGAGGCAGATTCTATTTTCCATCCAGAGCACCAACACCAAATGCAGATAGATAAATGTGTTGTTCCAGGAAAGGCATACAGCAGTGGCAACCCCTAACAGAAAAATAATAAATAAATAAATATTGTACCTCTCATTATATATGACATATGAAATACAATTATGCATCTTAGAAAGCAGTGATCCCGTAATTGCTAAGGAGTAAAGGTTCTTCAGTGAGTGCTGTATAAAGGACTACCTGGTTGAAATTGTGGGCCCTATATAAGCAGTGGAATGAAAATGGTTTTGGGTTACCCTAACACACAAATGCAAATCATACACATGTATGCACACACTCACACAACTTAGTTTTATGGTCACAGCCAACTTTAGGAAACAAGAGAACACGTTAAGGCACTAATGGCCTTACACAGGGAGGTCCGGTGTGTGTGTGTGTGTGTGTGTGTGTGTGGGGGGGGGTTATGTGTGATTACATGCCAACATTTCATTTCAATGTTTTTCTTCTTTATGCTACTGTTGATCATGATGTTGCGCATGTCAAAGTACAAATTGATTTGTATGCACGGGCAGTACAAGGCTGTTTGCCCCATGCAAGCACATCTGCATGTGTGTTCTCGCTTTACACATCTGTTTGCGTGTGTGAAGTTATATGTTCCGACAGCGCTGGCTCTGCTTTTCCTGACTGATGATAAATGACAGCGGCAGGAGCAGATAACCCACCAGGAGTTTTTTGCTCAGGAGGAGTGGTGGAGAACATTCTGAAACTCCCCACTGACTTGACACACACTGCAGCCTCTGTCCTGTTTGTTTTCTCTGCCTGGCTCGTGCTCCCGCTCTCCTCCTCGCTCTCTAACATCCCTGCAATTGCTACCTCACCCCCTTTCTCCTCTCGCTCTTTTTGCTCAGGCCAGTGATAGGAAGGGCCCAGAGAAACCTCTTCACTGTGGGTAGTACACCATTCTTGGCGCCAGCCAGGCGCCTAAGCCCCCCCTTGAAAGAGACTTTGAGGGGTGTGATTTTACTGCTGTGCTCTTCTGCCAGTGTCTCGTATAGACACAAATTATGGGTTGATCTGTTATCAGGCACATGCACAGGCTCTTTTCCAGGAGATAGGTGAGTGTAGAAATAGTATAGGGTTAAGCAGGGGAATCAGTAGAATCACAGGAGACTGCACATATCGGCCGACCACAAGGCCATAGCTTGTTGTATCAAATGTTTAAATACATCTTTTGGAAATGAAGAGCAGTGTGGTGGCCTGCAGGCCAGGTCATAAAAAGGCTGAGATGGGGAGATGATAGAGTGGTGGAAGAGGGGGTTGGGTGGGGTGGGGTGCTTTTACAGTCGAGTAGCAGCAGGCTCTGTTTAATATGAAGTAAAGAATAGATCCAACTGCGTCATTAACTCTCAATTACAGCCATGAGCCTAGCAGGCTGAGCTGAGCTGGCACAGCATAATGTGTGTGTGTGTGTGTGTGTGTGTGTGTGCGCGTGTGTGTGTATGTGTGAGAGAGAGCGTATATGTCCTATATGATCACAAAATACCGCCATACTTGGTGTTAAATTGAGACCTAATACATGCAATTATATAGTAGGCATAACAGCATATTAACTGCTGCTTTATGGTATTTGTGCACAGTAAATATTTGCCATATTACAAGGTTTGCGAGGAGGAGTGGTTTCTCACTCATAGCACTGAAATACTTTGCTTAAACTTCTTTCCACACCTAGAATCATTTGTCTTCTCAGATGTCTTTAAGGTTTACACAAAAGAGCTTGGTTGCAAATCTTTGACTACATTGTTTTAAATATGTTTTGTAAATTACAAATTGGCTGTATTTTGCTCTCCTTTTTCCACCAGAAGAGTAATGTTTCTATGATGCAACACTTTCAGAACAATACTGACAAAATGACTACAATTTAAAAACAAAATACTGATTTGGGGGATCAGAGAAAAGCTTTGCTTACTAATGTCATACTGTGAAGACACATGCAAGAGAAGGAAACTCAAGTATGACCTCTTGGGATCATTTTAATTAATTAATTTAATACACCAAACAAAAGGGGCAGCTCTGTTATTCATTCAGTTGTTATTTAAAGAACTAAACAAAAAACATCCACAGACACACACAGCTTACTTCCTTTTGCTTCCTTTTTGTTTGATGACTAAATCTTGTAAAACTTCCTAGTGCAGACAAGTTCTATTGCCCACATGGGACTGTTTCTATTTGCAGTGTGTGTGTACGTGTGAGTTTTGAGTGCATGTGACTTGGTTTTATATTGTAACTTTGCCACTTTGCAATGAACTCAATGACAACATGTCTGGATATACAGTTTATTTCCCATTTATATGATGAGTTTTTGATTTAAATATGCACCATTCATTGTGCTTGCATACCGGTTGACATGCCTTCAGTTCCAAGGTTCTACATACTGTAGAATAAACCTATTAAACCCTAAAACAAAATGATATATAAATGTTTTTGATAGACATGTACACATACAGTCAGACTGAAAATACTGGCCACTGGTCATAGTAATGTTCCCCATTAAAAATAATGTAAAAAGAAAAGTACCATCATTCTTAACAGTCACAGTCTAAATAGAAGATACAAGTTCTTAACTTAGCTGTCACTTAACTAGTTTGTACTGAACAGCCTGGATAGAAATGCATGTCCTATTTTTGCTGCTAATCTATTTCTAAAGTCCCTGCCCCACTGCGCTGTTAAACAATTCCATCTGGAAACAAAAGTGTACATTTTTTGGCCTGTTTTTATTCGGTTTTTAGCCTACGGATATATGCAGACAGTGACACCCGGTGCTGGCTGTTTAAAAATTTGGACATATATAGTATAGTGCTTGGCGGTTTGCGTATGTTACTCAGGTGTTTTTTTAAAATTATTTTTATTTTTTATTTTGCCCTTACTCCCTTGGAATATTATTGTTTTTTGAGTTTTGTGGTTGCTGCGCAGGCGGGTAGCTCATCCGCGTCCAGCCATGGAACTCACCCTACAATAGGTTAAAAAAAATATGTCTCACAGCTATGACCTGTTTAATAATAAAATGTACTGAATTTATTTCACCCATTATATCTGAGAAATATGAAAATGTATATATTGACATATGTCATGCAGGTTGCTCGCTTGTTGTCAGACTCCTTCTCCTGCAGGGTAGTAAATTGCTAATGTGACTCATCTGATTCCTTGCGTAGTGTAATACTACACCAAAGTAATAGTTTTCCAAGATAATAGTGATCCAAATATGTTTTCAATACAAGCAATGTGGGCCGTCCAAGTTACACAACTATTGTGATGAGGCGCTGAGTGTGGCTTAGCCTTTTTTAAGACACACAGTAAATGTTGGTACATTGACATTAAGCATACACCATAATGTTGGAAAGTTTAGGAATTTATTGTCATTTTAAATAAAACAATGTTTTGGTAAATGCACTAATCATTTATTTAAGTACTTTACAGTGTAAAGATGGTGCATCTAACGGTCAACAGTTCCTCAAATGTTTTGTCATGAAGGCAGCCTTGTTCTGGGTTTAATATCAAAGTATTGGTTACATAACTTAAAAGGCAGTGCCATTTGGAATTTCAGGTAGCCTATATGTAACCGCCCCCCACATCTAAAAATATGCATGTTAGGTTAATTGGCGACTATAAATTGTATTAATGTGCTTATGAACTTGAGTGTGAACGGTTGTTTGTCCATATTTGCCCTGCAATTGACTGGCCAAAGTCAAATGGAATAGGCTGGGATAAGCTTCAGCATACACCAGCTACATTATTAGTGAGGATGGATGGAAAGTAGAAACCAGCTCTGGACTTCAATTATTTATAATTATCGTCAGTTTCTTTCACTACTGTACTCCAAACAAAATGTGCAAAATGTTAGGACAGCAATTTTAAAGACTTGAATAAAGCAAGGTTTTCTGCGAAATGAAGTGCTGTTCTTTCGTCCTATCCAACAATTTCAATATTTTTACAATTTTAATCTGTTTTACTTGAGTAGGATTTGTGGTTTAAAAAACAATGCCTCTACCATACTAACTACCACAATAAAGCATTGTGCCTATAAAGTCCATTCAATCCTATTTTTAATGAAATTCATGTTTTAAATAGTTAAATACACCTTAATTATGCACACAGAATTTCTTTGATTTCTACTGGCAGCAGTTTGCATTTGAATTGCAACATTGCTTCCTGTTTGCGACCACAATTAAAATTCAAATTCAAGAATTTAATTGGAATTTATGGCTGCATGGTGGGCGAGTAGTTAGCATGTTGGCCACGCAATCGAGTAACTTTCTCCGATTACTCTGGTTTCCTCCCACATTCCAAAAACATGCATGTTAGCTAATTGGCGACTGTAAATTGTCCATAGGTATGAATGTGAGAGTGAATGATTTATATTTCTATGTGCCCTGCTATTGACCAGCGACCAGTCCTGGGTTCACCCCGCCTCTTGCCCATAGTCAGCTGGGATGGGTTCCAGGCATACTCCCCCGACCCTAATGAGGATAAGCAGCAGAGAAAATGGATTGATCGAATTGGAATTTAAAGGTGATTCTCAATTAATCTTCAATTATGAATTTTGGACATCCCTGATTTAGATGTTTTTCAACGTTTGTTACTTATACTTCAACAGACGTTACTCAGGTGTCGACGTTTTGTAAGCTGAGCTGAATAAACCTCTGGGATGTATTTATATGTAACTCATGTTGTTCTATCTACCATCCATTGCCCAAAAAAACATATTTACCGCCATCAACATTGTGGTCCTTTTTACCATCACATGTACCTTTCTGGGGTTTTGCCATTCAAAAAAACTGTACAGGGGAACTTGATAGCAGTTTGTGAATAATTTTGCATGTAATTGGTAACTGGTTTGTAACTGGTTGTAACTGGTTTCTTGCCTGAACTTTTCTCTCCTTCGGATGCCACAATGACAGTCTTGTTGGTGTCCTTTGAGGACGTTCTCATTTGGATTGGCTAGCTTACAGTATTTTGGGTTAGTTACTCAGAGTTCTTCCTGGCATCTAAATCACACATTGGACCTGAGCACACTCTGGCATACCAGGCAGGACGCTTTTGGATTGGCAGAGGTTAGCTTGGCTTGGCACAGCTTGGTCTCCATCGGCATTTGCATTCAAACTGAACTTGAAAGAAAGACACTGACATGAGCTGTGCTCACCAGGTGCAACATTGATAGTGACCATGTTATCAAAGGGTGGAAAACACATACTGTATATCCAATGACTGGCCATTCTCATGGAAACAATGTAATTATTTCTAAGAGATAAATTGCGTGCCCCTCAAACGTTGTGGCCCCATGTAGTGCAGCTGCAGTGACCATTATCTGTGAGAATGGACGCTGTCTCTGTACAATGACCAAATTATTCTGAGTCTCATGTTTTCTTATTTTCACACTGTCCTTCAGAGCTTCCCTCTATTATAGTTCTAGCCCGTCTCATCCTCTCATCCTCCCACTGTGTTTGTGTGAAAAAGCTTGTTCCCCTGCTGGGAACGGGTGCATGGATGCCAGGCTGAAAGGCCCCAGGGGACAACGCTTTTTGAACCCCTCTTGTCCTCCTGGTTTGATGCAGTGCATCTCTCTGTTGTTAGTTGTCTTTGTCAGGCACACCAGGCGGCCCATTACTTCAAACCCGTCCAACGACAATCTTTGAGCACCCCCTCTAGTCCTACATGCTCCTTAAACTCCCTCTTTCCCTGTGTGTTGCAAACTTCTTGTGTTTATAAGAACAAGGACATTGAGAACAGTTTTTAATCGAAAAAAGTACAAAGTTCATAGTGTAGACAGTTAAACTTATTTACCAACAATAGTAATTGAAACATGAGCATACATAGATACTGTACATATATTGTAAAAAAAGGCACTATTGTTTTCTCTGTGTAAACAGTGACAATGATTTTCAATAGAAAGAGCTTTATCATGTTTTTTCAAAAAAAATAGAAGGCTATTGAATAAGTTATTAGTAAAAATATATTAAAAATTAATATATATACATATATTAACATATATATATTAATTTGGCTAAATGAACTCAAATACAAATATAAGGCATTCAGAATGATATGTAGCATTCTACACTGGCCACTAGGTGTCAGTAATGTTACTGACACGCAAACACCAGACTTGATTGCCGGAACAACAGACATTTGTTGCAGGTTGGAATTATTATTATTCTAATTTGAATTATCTTCCCTTCACACAACAAGCCTAAACTTAGCAATAACATTTAGCTCCACATGTGGTTTCATCCTAAATTCTCAAAGTGCCCAACAACAATAAAGCACGTTGTTTGCCTGAGGGTATGTGTGTGTGTGTGTGTGTGTGTGTGTGTGTGTGTGTGCGCGCGTGCGTACATGGGTGTGTGTTTGTGCAGAGGTTGTATGCCTCAGTACTAGGGGCAACCATGTAGGGCTGCACTTCTCCCTGAGTATTAAAAGGGCATCTGATTGTTTGGATATGTGATTGTGGATGTCCACAGGGTCAGAGGGCACAATTATACACAGACCAGGGTCAAACAGGGATTGCCTTTCTGCAGGCTCTTTTTGCCAATGATACCAAATCCCTCACAACTCGCTCTCAATTTCACGCACCCCATTAGGATCCTACCCAAACATTATTTAAAATCTCAAAACGCTCCCGCTTACATGTTCTGTTCAGTTTAGTTTCTGTTTATTTAAAAGATGCTTACAAAGTTGCATAGGAATATAATTGTTCCCCAATTCAACATGCGCACAAAGGAGTAGGAAGAAGCAAAGCTTGTTTAGTTGCAGAATTTTATGTGATAGTTCATGATGGACAAAGCTTTAGCAGGATTTTGTGTAATACCTAAACCTAACCACATATTATATATAAATAACACTGATGCTAACCACCATCCAGCCAAGTATAGCCCTGCAAGTTTATCACTTTCTTACCTCTCACACTGTAATAGATTAAGTCATTTTTATATCAAATATATAATAACCGAAAGACCTCCTGTTTTACTTAATTTTTTATATATATTTTGAAACTTTTTGGGTGTCGTTGGTTTCATGCTTAACTAATAAGCCCCTGTCACTCCCCCATTTTTAGCTACCCTCACCATCTTCTGTCAGCCACTTTGCTTCTTACATGCCCATATGTGCTACCAGCTGTGCCTAGTCTGTGTGACTCACCTGCGGGTGTTTAGTTTTGCGAATGAGTTTATACCTTGTTTCAATCTCTGTCATATGTTCTTGATTGTTTTTGGTACTTATATCACTGCCACGGTTATCATGCATGATCCCGGAGTTCCCCTTTTGGACATTTGTGTTAATGTTTTGAGTAGAAAAACGTGTGGCTGCTTTGTAACTTTTTCTACAAATTGTATCATCATTATTTTTAAGTAGTGAGCAATAATTTCAAAGAAGCATTTTAGGGTCAACATTACTCAAGGCAATCATGCCCGTTAATGATGCTCTGTGTCTCTATATTTTTGCAAATCATTTGCACTTGTAGGTCTGCTCCCCTGTGACCACTGACAGGACTTTACGGTAAAGAGGTGAAGATGCTGAAGGGATGTGTATGTGTGTGTGACAGAGAGAGAACACCCTGACTTGTGCCCTTCTTGTGTGAATACATTAATTCATTTGCCACTTCGTGGCTGCCAAACTCAAATATTTACTTCTGTAGATATTTAATATTTATGATGACGAATGCAAATATTATCTTGTGGATTAAGTGACACAGAGAGGTCAAGCGTTGGGCTTGGCCAAAGGGGGCAAAAGGGAATGTTGTTGGTTTGACTGTGTATGCATGTGTGTGTTCTCCTGAAAGAGCCAATCCACATCACACAGGCAGCGCACACTGTGTTGTTTGCTCAGAAACACACATGCAAGTATTACAGATTTCAGCAAACAATTTACATGACTTTGGACCTGTCCATACATTGGCAGGTATCTCATAAAACAAAGTTATTTTACCTCTGTTTGGCCTGTCATCCACACAAGCCCGGTTATATACGGCACTATAAGGTTTTCAAAAATGTAGATTTGGAGAAAAATCAGATTATATGTTTGGTTATGGACTCAAATAACCGTTTTTTTATGTTTCCAAACGTCACTGCCTGCGACAAAGCATGCTACACACAACCTGTATTTACATCAGAAACAACATGGATGCCCTGGGAAGTGTGTTGGTTGTAGCTATTGTTCAAGCGCTTTTGCTTGCTTATTCTAAAGCAACGTTTAGAAAGAATTCTGCCTCCTTGTCAGTCCACATAAACGAGCCTGGTGCCATGTTTTATGTTTTGCGGACGTTGTGGCATGACAGAATAGAATTTTAGTAACTATTGCCGTCTACAGGTTTGACATACTTATGACTGTGGTTCCCAGTAAATGCATTTATGCGGTTGCGTGAGTATGTTTTTGTTTTGTTTTTTAATACAAGGCCTTGGTCTATTACAGATTTATGCGATTAATTCTCAACTTGCCTGCTGCAAAAGACATTTATTTTGTTAAGATAGAATGTTAAGGTGTGCACATGCAGTGGGACAAATGTATGTCCCGCATTTACCCACACGTTTCTATACCTGACTAGAAAGTCAAATTTTAAAGCTTAAAAAGCTTATTCTTGGCAGTGTCCAATCAACGATCCATAATTTAAAAAAGGGAAAAAAAGTAAGTGTACAATGTTGATTTCATGAATAATAGTGGCAAATGAAACTTTACACCCGCAAAACATTCATGTCAGTGATAACAAACGTAATGACTGGATAGAGGGCGGCACGTTGGCTGAGTGGGTAACATGTTGGCCTCACAGTCAGGAGATCAGGGATCGAATCTCTATTGGGCATCTCTGTATAGAGTTTGCATGTTCTCTCCGTGCATGCGTGGGTTTCTCCGGGTACTCTGGTTTCCTCCCACATTCCAAAAACATGCATGTTAGGTTAATTGGCGACTCTAAATTGTCCATTAGAGTATGAATGCCTCTCCCCCAAAGTCAGCTGGGATAGGCTCCAGGATATCCGCGACCCTAATGAGGATAAGCGGTGTAGAAAATGGATGGATTGATGATTGGATACAACAGGATTTTTAGATATTAACTTAATGTTTTATTCATGTGGAGTAATATGGCCCCATAACTGTAGTGCACCTTGTTTCTTTGCCGGTGATGTGTGTTAGAAGCAAAACTGAAGGCGTTCAAGGTGGGTTACATGATAATTACCGTCGACACAAAAGGTAACGATGTATTGGGTTTCCAAAGTTCCCGTGCTTTGCCAATATTATATTTGTAGCAGAAAATTTGTGCATATTTTGAAAATGCACATCAACAATGGCTTCAAGTGCATGTGATATCACAGGATTCAATTACAGTTAATATCAGAGCCTCTCAATAAACCATGATATTTGAGTCCGTTTTTTTCCCCCAATATCCAAGATTAAATTGTCAATCAAGAAAAAGCCATACATTACCCAATACCTGAGTAATGTAAAAATTACTTTCCATTTCACTTACAAAACCAACAATTTCAAAATATACATAGAATAGAAGATCCCTGAAAAGAGCTCTGCAGGTTCGGAGAAGGTGTCATATATGTCCCAGGAAGTTGATCCATTACGGAGGACAGTTTTACGAGCTGGATAAGCCCAGATAAGATCCTGTTTCCTCCAATCTCCCTCACCACTGATTCCGGTTCAAGAGCTCCATGACTAAATGGTGCATACCTAATCTCTTTTGAACTGCAACCCAATAGAGGCGTCCCTAAATTGTAATATCAAGTTTGCTGACAAGATCTACTTTCAGATAAAGTTGCATGCAGCTTTTGTAAGGATATAGCACTTGGCTCCACAGACCATCAGCAAGGTTGGAAAAGACAGCAACAATAATGACGTGCAGTAAACTGTTTTATAGAAAAGTGTTCAGAAATATTAATAAAAATAAAAGGTGTTAAGTTGGTATCCACAAGGAGAACAAATAGGTAGAAATTCACAATCTATTTTCCATTAACGTAAACTCCCTGTGAACTTTAAGACTCACAAAGCAATCACCTTGTCTCTATCTCCCCTCCTCCCATTTCTACCTTTATCCTTTCTACCATATGAGCTTTCTCTTTGCTTCTTTTATCTGTGATAAGTTATTGTTTAGGTTTATGGAATGCACACACACCAAGGATCTCGATGAAATGCGAAAGATCTATTTATTCAAAGGCCCTTCATTCTTGGTATTCTTCTCTTTGGCATGTGAGCCAAAGAAGAAAAAACTTTCTTTCAGTGAAAGATCTGCAATAAGATGATGAAAGAGAGAAAATTCCTGTGACAATAGTTGATATTGATTCACATTTTACTGGCTTTGTCTTTCTGCATCGATTGTAACACAACCCACGGGACCAATAGGAAGGCGATGGAAAACACTGAATGAACGAGTCAATGGAATTAACCCATTTTAATATTTTTGGTGAAGATGGATAGTCAGATCAGGAAGAGCTAAATAGATTAATGGATGAGGGTGGTTTAAAAACCACAGTACGCTACACAACTGTTGCACATAAAAAAGTAGGCTTGTGATAAGGTTATGTGTGAAATTAACAAAAACAATCATTACAGCTGACAATTTGGCAGGGACGACATGGCTTGGAAGTCTGGTAAACAGGAGAGTCCCTGTTTGAATCCCACTTCCCTGCCACTGCTTTTGGGACTTCGGCTGCCTTACCTGCATCTGCACTTGGATGTGTCATTGACCAGATGCTAACAAACAACCAGGATCTGCTTCCTTGGTGCCCCATGATGGTTAAATGCAGAAACACATTTCTCTATTAATTTGGTAAATACAATTTAAAAAAACCAAATAAGTTACACATGTACCATCTTTATTACAAAGGTAAAAACTAACACTGCACAATAGACTGACTTGCTACCAAATATGCACCATCAAGTCTGCAATCAGGGAAAAAATCAGATTAAACACATGAAACACAGCCACCTAAAATGCATTGCTACAACGCACATCACTGTGGTTTATAAAATGGGCAAAAAAGTTTGCCAGAGATGACCCAGTGGCTGAAGCGATCTGTGATTTCATCATGGAAGATATGACGACCAGCCCTTTTCCACTGTAGAAGATACATGCTTTTATCAATGGTTTGTACATCTGGGCTGAAGCTATTTTTGAAATGTTTTGTTAATAGTAATGATGTCATGATATTTGATAAAGACAAATCTATTAGTGAAGTTTGTGAAATCCAACATTTTGTGAGTTTTTCTTACCTCCAGGTGTGTACAAACTATAATTATGTCTAAATAAAAAAAATTAATAAATAAACAGTTGTAAAACAAAAAAATACTGAAGCTGACCACCATCCAGCCAATGCCAAGTCAGTGCCCTGCAATTGACTGTCGACTGAGGTGTACTCCGCCTCTCGCCTAAAGTAGACTTGAAAAAATTGATCTACAGTATGTGTTTGCCAAATTGAAAATATTTTTACTAATATAGTTTCCAAATGTATGTATACCCAACCATTTGATTTACATGATTATCGAACCGTTGCGTCCATAAAAGTGCATGTATAACAACATACCTTTAACTATTTTTCTTAATAACTATGTTTTGTTTCAAATGAATAAATGAAATGGTTGAACAAAAGGAGTGAACAAAAGGGCACTTTGACGCATTACGCTGTTGTTTAATTATAGTCCTATAGCCATTAGTTATAAATAACAATAATGAAGAAAATAACAATTACTAGGCACTCCAACCCAAAATGGTTCCACAAAGGACTGGGCTGAAATTCACACACGTATATGTTACTGGCAAATTTTATATGGAAAAATTTTCCTGTTTTGTGTTAATTGGTAAACAAAAAATGTGTGTTGTCAAGGTATAAAGGCCAAGGCCATGTTCATTGTAGTGGGTGAAAGCAAGTGCCCGTGTGGGAATGAGTGGATTGATGCAGCTGGCAACACTCCCTCTTCTTTTGTTGACTAAAACCATTTGATGCCATTGAAACAAAGCAAGACAGAGAGAATGAGAGAGCAGAGGTGATTGCCTGTGTGAAGGTGCAGAGCAGCGTGATGCAATGTGAGATAGCAGCTGTTTAAGGGCTCTGTGTGGGTGTGTACTTGTGCACATTGGTGTGTGCAAAAATGATTAAACTCCCTTTAATCGCATCAACTAGCCAGTGTATTATTACTCTCTGAAAGACTCTCATCCTTCACGCTGTTCCTCCTTTGCATCTGCCAATCCTTTCAATCCCGTCTTTCGCTTTGCCAGAAAGTGCAATAGTCAGTAGATGGCAGAGGTGATGTTGGTGGCATGAGGTGGAGGAGTAGAAGATGTTTTGAAGTCTTTGACAGTTCCGCACCTGTGAGTGTAAGGACAGTTTGTAACCTTATCTCCTCTTCTTTGTGCGGCATCTATTCTTTGGCACTGGATATGTACAAATTGAGCATTGTGTTTAGGCAGAGGCCGCAAGAACTGTGGAGGAAGGAAGCCTGTAACCCTTAACTCTGCAAAGCAGTAGCCTGAGACAGGAGATGAGGAGTGAATCCATGTGTAAGAGCGTTTCCTTCTCATGGACAGTGCTAATGAAGTGTGTATACTTTTTGTTTGACTGGGTCCTCATGCAGGGTTGAGTGCTTGTGCAGACACAACTGTTTTCTTGGAAAGTGTAAGAATAGGGATGTCAATATTGGCATAAAAATGTAATATCTGTAAGTATCTGTATCTGTTTTTTTCTTTATTATGAAAACCGACTTTAAAAATGTGTTTTATAGGTCCATTAGCCCCCGCATGATGGAGATATTTAGGATGACCTCACACATGTATTTATCAAATGTTTGCATACCCGGGTTGTACATTGTTGTTTACAGCCACATCGAGACGCTTATTGCTGTATCTATTAGCTTTACAACAGCTATGTGTGACGTATGCGATGTTACATATCTCGCTTTCAATATCAGTTGATATTGGAATCGGAAGCAGGAGTTGGACAATATCGGAAAAAAGCCAATATCGGACATCCCTAGTTACAACAAGAACTTATTGTATAAAGCAACAAACACATACTATACAGTTGCATCCCTAAAACCATAAATGCTTGCTGATCCAATGATACCGTAGCATGCACGTTTAGCGTTGCGTGATGTGTTGTAAACAAGAACAGGAGCGTAAAAGTGACTATAGGTTTGTTATTCAAGTCTACAGGGCTCTAATAAAGTTTAAAACTATATTTAGAAAGTCCTAAAGAGGTTTTCTGTGCTCTAACTACAAAAATATTTTATTATTACTGAGTCAGACTTTGTGGAAATTCATCCTAGGTCTGTAACCAATTGACAGCAATAAAAGAGGAAGAAATAACTGTTAAAAGAGGGGTGTCCAAACCTTTTCCAGCGAGAACTGCATACTGAAAAATCAACAGATCCAGGTGGCACATTTATGTTTTCTAAACCAATTCATGTTATGCAAATACCTTTTTTAAAAAAAAAAAAAACAGCCTGCATCTCAGTTTTGTGTTAATGGGGACAAAGTGCATTTTTAATATAAACATTTTTTACATTAGTCAGTTTTTTTTGCTGTTTTTCATTCATTTTCACAAATAGTTAAACTCTCTTTTTGTACATTTGTTCTCATAATATTACATAAATCTCATAACATGTTGACTTTATTATTGTAAATGAACTTTCCTGACCTAATTTTAGACACCCCTTGGTTTAAAGATCACATTTAAAAATTGTATTAAATTTGACCCCTGGAATCGATTAATTTTCAAATTAGCTTGGTGTACAAAGCTAATTGGAAATCTAAAGTAAGTCCGTTGTTACGTTTTGTGGAGCAGGAGAATAAATTGACCCCCAGGATGCAGAGACAAAAAGCCGTTAGGTACAAAAATGGTATTTAATGAAAAAAACAGGTACTCAGGGACTCATAGTAACACAGAGTAGAAACAAAAATTGACAGAGGGAAAAGGCTCTGTGACAGTACACGGAAATCTAAGAAGCCAAGGATCTACGTTACGGAACTCAACAGGTACAGGAAGGTAGCACAGGTAATGAACCAGCCCAGTCATTGAGACGGTGCTGGGCTTTTAAATCCAACTAATTGAGATTGGACCCCGCTGTTCCAAATCCATCTGGAGCAGGGAGTGCAGCCTGCCAAAAGAAGAGTGTAGGACAGGAAGTGACGCCTCCCGACCTGCGGAACATAACGTAAGTAGGTAAAAATATATTGTTAAAAATAACATTATAAAATTACATAAAAACAATAGTGTACTGAATGCAGCTTAACATGCCTGTGGAGTTCATCATTGGGATGTTCACTACGCTAAGGTCATGCATGACGGCATATTCATTGATGAATCTAAATTTAAATCATTTTTTAAGTCTGTTGCACATTAACCAGAAAGTAACCAGATATATGATGAACAGCTGCATGGTAGATAAATATGAATAACATTATATAATGTGTGTAAATACAGTGTTTTTTTCAGTGTTTCAATAATGTACCTACCTGGAATATGCAAACACATTGCAATCGGGATCCATGTCCATTCTTGTGTCTCAGCACTACTTAGTTTAGATGGGGGGGTCGGGGGTTAAATTAGTCAGTGTGGGAATATCCGAAGCGACAGATATGCTTGTCCCCATGCATCCTATTAGGAAGACTCCTGTTTACAATTATAACCGGCTGTAACGATAACACAATGTGACCGGCAACACAATGGTATGACTACTGCTTGAAAGGTGGTTAAGTTGAGCGATGAGGGTCAGAAATGAGCAAGAGCAGCAAAGCAGTAAAGGATGAGAGAGAATAAGCGGGAACACACTAAGTGGATATGGTTCCTTTTTCCAAGGACATTCACACAATGTCATAGAGGAAGATGAACGGGGGTCAAGCAACGATAACATAAATGCATGAGTCCAAATGAAAGTTTTTATACACAAATAACAGTAATAAATCAACTGTCCGTGTTGTTTTCTTAATCCAAATATGCATTACTTTAGTGAGCACGTCTGCCAAAGTCCTCATTGTGTTTCTTCACGGGGTTAGAGAAGCTACTGAGAAGCGTCCAGGACCACAAGTCTGCCGTTTAAACCTATTTTACTTCTACTCCACACTCTATCTGTCTTGCTCACCCCAGCATGACCCAAACATGTGGACAGTGAATTCACTGTGTTTTCTGGACATACATAGACGATATGGAGGCTCCAAACCAAACCTCAGCCATGCCAGGCCTAAGAAGGAAGGAGGGGCCCCATTTTTGAGGAAATCATCAGAGAATCCAAATAACAGGGCCGTCTCCGCCTGGGGCCCACTGTCAGACCAATGATCGATGATGGAAGTCTCAGATGCCTGCCCCAACTGGCTGGTGGTGAACAAAGAGGGGCAAATATAGAGACAGAGGAGGGGTCATCCCTACCATGGTTGGAATGACAGACTGCGACAGAGAGGGATGGAGTGAACCAAGTGAGGGAAGAAGGGATGGAACACAACCCCCAGGTTGTTGATTGCTAGCCTCTTCTTTGATTCGAAAAGCAGACATGTCGTGCTGTTTTATTTAGTCTGTAACGTGTCCAAAAATTGCCGGCGTTGAGACAGCACTACATTTTAGTGATTGCAGCTCCCGCAGCTACGGCCACAGGAATTCAGGCTCGCCTCTCTCTTCTCTTCGCCTGTCTCCCAGTCAGGTCTTCTCCTCATCTCTCCCTGGTGTCTCAGCAGCTTGTTTCCAATGGAAAACACTGAGAAACACGGTGGTCTCTTGTTTAACAACACCGCCGTCTTGTTTGTTTTTTTCACTCTTGCTCACCTTTAAAGGCATTAAGATGCGTTTCCTGTTTCATAGTCATGCTGTATTCAGGGTTGCTGACCTCACTTGAAATTTACAACCAAAGCGTCCCAGCCGAAAGACATAAAAAAGAATGACAACTGTGTTAACTTAATATCTATTTTGTTTGTGAAAAGCTAATATGAAGTCCGCAGTTCTGAAAAAAGCTTATTCTTTTAACTTAATCGAGAGATTATGTTGCGCTTTACTCGATCGACCTCAATGCAGCCAGCATGGCTTCATTTCCCAGTCAGTGATCACATTAAAGGGTTGTCTCTATATGTGGCTTGTGATTGACACTTGATGGGTCTAGGTCGTAAATTAGCTGGGATAGGCTCCAGCGCTATGGAACCCTGAACAGGATTAGCAGCATTGAAAATGCATCAATGCTTATAATCAATGCTTGTAATGATTTCTACACCTTCTTCCATGCAAAATGTTGTTTCAATTGCTTTATCCAGCCTTTAGCAGCGAGTAACAGGTCAAGAAATTTAAATAAATATAGTCCTTGCTAGTTTTTCATTGCTTCACTGTTGTTATCTCCATTGTTGCCCAACTTCTGTGTAGTTTGGGTACACTGGTTTGCCCCCATAGTGGGCACTATGACTGCTGTAAAAACCATTCCATTGCACTTTTTGTAGAAAATGGATGCAGGGATTATTATATAATATCATAACAGTGGTTTATTTGGTCTGCAAAATTTAAAATAGTCAGAAATCTGGAAATTCAGACTACTCAGTATCTTGGAGTGCAAAAAGTCTTATTTCAAGAGATTTCTCACCCTTCTCACCCCCATCAAAAATATGATGATTATGCTCGTCATTGTTATTATTTTTTTCTGCTGCTTCCTTTTTTTTTCTATCTTTGTTCCTTCTTCATCTGTGAAAGAAAGAAAAGGCTGTTCTGATGCTTATTGCTGCAATTGGATCATAGTTTGTTTAACGTTTTGGGTGCATCATGCATGCATTAGAATTCCAAACAACAAAAGCCAATGTTCACATGGATGATTAACAAAAAAAATTCTAAGGACATTATTGAAATAGGTTGAGGCAGACAAACAGTCGTCATTTTCCTTGTCAGGCAAGCTACTGTGCTTTGCTTCCTTCAAGTGCTTGACAGACAAGCCGTTATTGTCTCCCTCCTCATGACAGTCAAACTAAACTGACTGAAATGTACTTGAACCTTCACCTACTGTCTCTTTTCTTGTCCCCTTCTCCTTGTGCTGTGTTACGTCGTTTTGTGGCTACATACATGCTAACATGATGATAATAAATCAATACCTCACACGATAAAAGAAAAGGAATTTGATACTTTTGATGGCCTTCCTATATAGGCATGCGCAAGCGTGTCTCTTTTTCTCGTCGCTTGCCTCCAAACAGGTCGGAAGATGTCTCACTTTGTGGATTGGCAACTAGAGGTTTCATAGAACAATGGCAAACAGAGTGAGACCTCTTGTCAATCATACCGGAGAAAATATGCAGAATTTTATTGAAAGTGGTAGCAACCAAACACACTTGCCCACCACAGACATAGCCACCCAACCCAGTTGACCCATCTGGGGAAAAAAATTCTGACAATGAACACTCACTGGGACGTTTGGTCGGCAAAATAAATACCAATGGAACAGTGTCAAATGGTGTGCATTCACAGAAAGTCTTCAAAAATGAAATGCTGCTATTTAATACAGTTGAATAGCCGGCTTTTCAGGAAATGCTGCCAACGTTTGACACACAATACAAATTGTAAATACTTGCCACAAAAAACAATTTTGCAACTTTGCAGAGCAAATATAAGTAAATAAGTATTATTGTTAATTATTCAGTCATACTAGTTATACAGCCGCACGGTGGTGGTCTAGTAGTTAGCATGTTGGCCACACTGTCTGGAGATTGGGAGAACCTGTGTTTGAATTTCCGTTGGGACATTTTTGGTCACAAAAAATGTCACCGTCGCATAGTGTCAATTTGTGGCACAATATTCCAAAACACACCTATATTGCTTTGTCACTCGGTTATATTAAAAAGTTTGTCTAGTGTAACCCGCCTGCTTCACACTGCCCACGCTGGGGCTGGAACACAGAACCTTTTGAAATGGGTGTCAAGAGCGCTGACCGTTGGGCCAAAAACCTGAATGGTCGACCCAGCATTTAGCGCAGCTTCTAAGGCCGAGGGAGTGAGGTTTTACCAGCTTACACTTGGGCAGCCACACTGGCTGGCATCTGTTACACTAGTTATATATTCTTTTTTCAAAATGTGTTAAATTATTTCATTGTTTTGGACCCAACCTTTTGCATCGTCCCGTCTTGTGAGTAGGGTGTCTCGTTACACGTAATAACTAAGCAGTGTAGTGGTCTTATAATTGGGATGGAAAGAGTTGCTACTTCTTTAGCTTCTATTTTTTTATTCCTGTATTCAGTGTTTTATTGCTGTATCTACAGTATGCCCTTTGTGTGTTCTGTATACTGTACAGTGTGAGTGACTTGGATGTTAATTTAGGTATAATTTTGTTGTACGAGCCGACTTACATCCATTCTTTATTGGGAGACAAAGATGGAAAGGATTAAGATCAATCAAGAGGGACATTTAAATCAGCTTCTAAATTTTGAAACACAATCACAACCTTCACCCACACTTACAAATGGAATGAAGTTGCAGAGAGACGGTGCCTCCTACGCACGCACAGATATTTACTTTCATATGTTTGTATGCTTTTTGCTGTCCTTTTAAAGGCCTCATTATGCTACAGGGTAGTTATCCTACCAGCCCGTCTGACAGCAGATCCTGTTAAAGCTCTTCTGCAGGGGCTGGGAGCGTGAGTTGCAATTCTCTTTCCAGACGCTAGGGGCAATGTTTTCCTGAGACTAAGCAATCATAGCTCTTGTTGACCAGCTATTTAGTTTTCTGTGAAGTAGCAGTGAAAATTGTGAATTAGACAACATCCCGATTGTAGGTTGAACTGGAACCAATTGATTGTGGAACATTTGTCACTTTTATTGTCCATGTTGCTCCAAAACTAGAGGACATGGTGTTTTACAAAAAAAAGAAAAGGCTACATATCGTAAATGATGTACTGTACTAAAAAACCTGACCAATCACAGCTCTGCGGTACAAGTCGCCAGTGACGTGAGATGTCAAGCTCCACCAGCGGGCCTGGAAGGGGAGTAGCGAGCCGGCATTGCAAAGTGACACTGTTGCAGTGGGTTCCTCCAGCTGCCTATAGGACACTGACATCCGAATGTACTACAAGCATTACGTCCCGCCTCTTCCTACTTTGAGTATGAAAGACTCAACACACAGACACACATTAGGTAAGTTTGTTGTCAGCTAACAATAGCGATGCGGCTAAGTTTAGCTACGTCTAGTATTGAAAGTATAGCCTATCATGCCCACACAATGACTCAAAATTTATGGACACGTCTCTAATGTCTGCTGTCTCTATGACTGCTTCTGTGTATGTGCGTTCTACAGACATGAACATGTGCATACAAGACAGCCATGACTGCAAGTTATTGTATTCATTCATTCATTCATTTTCTATACCGCTTATCCTCATTAGGGTCACGGGGATGCTGGAGCCTATCCCAGCAGACTTTGGGCGAGAGGCGGGGTGCACCCTGGACTGGTCGCCAGTCAATCACAGGGCAGTTATTGTATTCATTCATTCAATAATACAATAACATCTTCATGACAGTGTGTAGGCAATGCAGTTTAATTTGTAAAATAAAATATGGAATTTTAGGTGGACAATCTCTTTTAAATTGCTATTAGCAGCAAATGCAAGCTTGTGGAGGAGTTTTTGTATTGTTTGGTTTCCAAAAATGTAATTTGGAGCGAGTTGCATACAGTGCCATAAAAACTGGTTCATGTCTGTGGTCTGTGCAAAATTAAAATTTGATTTTAGGTGACCCAAACCACCGAGTGAACGCATCATAAAATTTATGTTATTACCAGAAGGCTATCTTAATGGTAAATGCTTTAACACACACAGAGAAAAAATTCGCACTCATAACACAATCACCTATTGATGAAATATCATCATTGTTAAGTACATAAAGTTAAATAAATCCTTCATCTGTCTTTTTGTCCTATTGTTCACACCCTCTGAAGTGCCACTTTAGGGACATCAGCTTTAATTGTCCTCTCGAGGGGTGACCAGTGCAGCCCATAAAGACAGCTGCTTTCCTCACCACATTCTTTACAAAGATTTCAATCAGCAGTGGTCTGTTCTTGCCAGTAACCATTTATGTTGTAGCCAGAGACGTCACAGTGATTCTCTTTTGCGTCATCTTTTTCATATGTCTTCTTTTTGCATCTTTAAGAGACACAAGGGGACTTTGGAATAAACTTTTATGACAGTATGAGACACTATGAGCACGACTGAGTAGTGTATGGATGGAAACAACCTTTTCCCAGTGTATGATTGCAGTGGGGGTAGTGGGATTCTGCGGTGTACAGATGTTTCTATGTGGAGTTTACTATGTTTTACAATGTCAAGTCATTTTTCTCAAAAGTCCAGACATAGCCAATTAATAGGCAGGAAATGACTCAGGTCCCTGCTGCAAGTGAGGATGATGTCTATAGAGGAAATGATCACATGAATGACCACCCGAGGAAGAGGAATGACTGATCCCGGAGTGTGTGTATGTGTGCATATATGATTTTATCCCAGTGTGATCTGTTCCCCTCTGTAATGTGATCTAGGTCCATGTGAATAATGAAGCGTTTTATGAGAACGACTTAGTTTGGGTCTGAACTAAGATAAATATAGGTTTCCTGTAATGTATCAACAGGTACAGGTAGAAAAATGGGATCTTGTCATAATGACACTTTAGTGCAGTACATTTTTCAGAATACAATTTCCATCCGAGTTTATTTAGTCATAAATAATGATGCATGTTATGAATATGTCTCAGCTTCTTTCTGAAGTGAATCCGGACATGTATGGATTCGAAGTGGGATTTCTTGCTGAATTAGCATTGACGGACTTTAGCATACACTGCTGCCTCACCCTGAAATATTGTTGTGGACAAAGTTGACTACCAAGTTTTTGTCTTCTAAGGTAGAGTCATAGGAGAGGCTGGACACCACTGGTGTGAAAATGTATTTGCTGTGCTGGGACTGGAAATACTCCCTTTTCCTGCCCTGTTGCACTGGAAACAGTTTTAGCTGTGTGACAGGTATTTTATATGTCATAGCTGAATTGTCGGACCCTGCGTCGTTCCATCAAAGTTATGTCAATGTCCCGCTTTGTTTAGTTATGTGTTAAAGGCAGATCTACTGTTTCAACTCTGTGCCAGTTTTGCAGGATCTCTGTGCTTATGTTTTATATTCAGAACTCTGCATCCCCACAGGAAATATAATGGTTCCAGAGTTGGTCACGAGTTGCCCCACATATAGTTTGTGTGCATAACACAGTTTTATTTGGCTCTTATTCAAATTGTGTGTGTTGTTAACATTGCTTGGGATCTCCAAATGGTATCTCTTTTCTCAAAATACCTATGGCTATTATTATGCATGTACATATGAAATGTCATAAACAAATGACAATGACAAGGATGACCTGTGAGACCTATTGTGGCCATCCATAACCATGCCTTTGTAGTTTTTTTTTCTTCTGAAAATAATACTTGTCCCATTGACTCATTTCAAACCTGTCTTTTCATGCTTGATATTTGTTGTTCAGTCTTGGACTTGGAATATTTCCGTTCCCATTGTTTATGAATGACTAGTTCCTCATTGGCAGCTCACATTGTGTCCACCAGCAGCAATGCAGGTGGGCAGCATTGCAGAGTCGTGGCAGGAATGTCGATCAGATGAGGTACGCGTCTATGTTTGTGCTTCCATTTCTGTGAGAGCATGAGCATAATTTTTTTTTTTCCTAATGTGGTCAAATCCTTTGGTCTGCTGCTTAAGAACAAAAAAACTTTACTCCCCTGGGCAAGGCTACCTTTGGCCTGGAGGGTGAAGGAGAAACTGCATAGCCTGTTGGTCTCTCTAACCATCACTCCTCCACACTACTTTATAGGCGGGTCAATGTAGTTAACTAGTGGCAGGCGTTTAGATGGGTTGTACTGCAACTTCAAAAAGAAAACATTATGGCAGTGCACGCTCACAGGATATTGCATTGTAAGGCCACTGAACAAGGCTATGTTAGAGAGAGGAGGCTTTGTATCAAGCCCATTAGAGCCCTAAACCAATACTAATGAAGCTGTTTCCTGTACAAACCGAGTGGCTCAGGGGAAACTGGGTCTACATTTTAATAATGCCTTCTTCAATCCCAGCTAATTTGCTGGATTAAAAAAAAAATAGTACTGAGCTGGTGACTAGTGGTCCCAAGCAGTAACTTCCTTGAAAAAGTTAATTACGCATGATTAATGCAGCGTTTTTCTTGCAATGATATCTGTGACAGCACAAAGCTGTCGTAAGGCTTGTCAGGCCCAATTCGAGCTGAATAAGTATTTATGTGATCGCATGTGATGGGCCTCCTCTCAGCAGAACCAGCCCTCATCAATCAAGCCCTGCTGCACGCAGTAGTGGGAAATTGGTCTATCAGCGCGGCTGCCTCCCCCCCACCCCAAAACTGCCACCACCACCTCAGCCACCTCCCTCCCTCCCCATTCAATCAGGCCTGGGGCTACAATGCTTCTTTAGCTCTTACTTCTGACCAACGCAGAGGTCACGGGGGGAAAGTGGGAGCCAGAGCCAAATCCATCCATTACAGCTCTTGTTTCTCTCAGTGGCAGCCGGACGGCGGGATTCTATTAAGAGGTCCGTCTATTCAGCACTGAGATTACACCAGGGCCCTCTCTCAGGGCACACCGCACCGCCAGCCTCCTAGCCCTCACCATGCCCAATACCTAGCCTTGGGGCCTTACAACACCCCCCACCCCCTTTTACACACCAATCGTTGTGTTGTTTTTTTGGAGCCACAATGACAATAATGAGAAAGACCTAAAGAGAGAAAGAAGCTAGGAAAGGAATCAAAGCAGACAGTTTAACCTGATGTTTGGGATGTGGACACACTCCCTGTCCACTTGCCTGCACAGCATTTGCCATTGAGCCTCTGCCACACCGACAGCCTGGAGGAATTAACACTCATATTCTCTAAATAGACTGTTCCTCTCAAACTGAAGATGAAACGTTTAGCACCTGGCAAAATGACGGGGACCATCTCCACTATTTTATAAACACTTCCACAAGGAACATCACAGTCACAACGCTGCTGCAATTATGCAATAAACACATCCCGACACCACATCAAACTGCCACTGACTGCGAGGTTTAAGAAGCTCGTTTGTCTCCAGCCCGCCTGAAAAGACTCTTTATTTACTTCATATATACTAGCACACAAGAGTGAGAAAGGAGGGGAGTGCTGCCAAGGCCGTGCCCCCGCTTGGACAGATGGGGGGTCTTCCTGTCAAGGAGGAGGAGAGAGACAGGGCTTCTGTCAAACAAACAGAAATTTAAGACACTTCCTTCTATCAGGATGTCCTCTTTGTGTACATACACTCTTGAGCTTGATTATGAACAACCCGTCCATCGTATAAACAAAGGCATTTGTCAGGGATAGAGAGGTAAGGGTGTGAAGAAGGTGGAATGTTCTCTCCTCCGAGTAGTCCCGTCTGTCAGTTCTTTGTATACAACAAGGAAAGACAGATCAGGTAATAAAAGGTTAGAAGAACTACTAATGAAGAATTAAAATTTGAAAAAGAATATACTGTCACTGTCAAATACAGGTGGTTGTCAGTTTACAGTTTCAAGTGAGAGTGTTTTGTGTTTTTACACAACTCCATAATGAACTAAAAATCAAATTTTGGAGAGCTAGTTACAGTGGAAGCATACACTGTGTGCAGGGCATGTGCACTCCTTCAACACTGGACTGTCATATTTGTTAAGGACAAAGATGGTATTGTACTATCTACTGATGTAAGGACGATGACGACGTGGTTGATCAATCTTTTTATCTTTTAACCATGCCAAAACAACATTTTGAAAGTTAACCATCAGTCAGTTTGCGTCACATTCACGGCCGGTTGGAAATTACAAAACTCTCACAACACCATGAGTTCTAGGTCGCTACAGTATCCTTAAGCATGTTAAAGGATCTGATCCTATGAATATTTAATATATAAGAACTAAGATGTGCATAGGACTTGTTACTGAAATTACTTGTATTTTTTAATGACTGTTTTATTGAAATCTGGTATTTAGTTCTTTATCACTGTATTTTGTGTTTTATGTGTGTTCTGTGCACCATGGGAGTGACTGAGGAGTTAATTTAGGTACAATTTACAAATTTCCGACTTAGACCAAAATTCAATTTACACTACAGTCTAGGAGCGGAACTTCTATAAAATCGAGAAACACCTGTATAATGGTACAAGCGGTCCATTTCCATTTCTAGGTATGTTTCTTGTTCTTTTTGTGACGTTAGAGGCCACCGATGTTGAACAAGGGGACCCGGCTCACAGTATCTGTCTTAGCTCATACCAGTGTTTAATGGGGTTGAGGTCAAGGCTTGCAAATTCTTTCACACCAAGCTAATGAAACCTTATTTTTATGAACCTTGCTTCGTGCACTGGGGCACAGTCTTGCTAGAACAGAAAATGAGGCAGCTAAGATGTTTTGGCATGTCAAATTAGTAAGATTTAGAGGGAAACTAGGGGTTTAGTGCAATGCTGCTTTATTAAGAACAGGACTGTCTTCTAAATCCGATTTGTTACATTTTTCCTATAGTCGACTTATAATCATAGTTTTAAAGAGCACCAGTAATAGCAATCCGTACAAATAAACACATTTAATTTGCAACTTTTTCCACCTCAAACAAAATGGCTGGAACACTCAGATAAACAAATACATGGTAATATTATCTTTATGTAGTGACACAGAAAGCAGCTCATACAGATTCTACACCTCTGGTCTTACCTGTTTCAGCTGCTGTGTACGTTCTCATCCGCCGAGTCGGATGGTGTGTGTAGACCACGGTATTCTGGAGATCTTAGGGACGAGTGAAAGATTCAGATAGAACGGTTGGCTCTCCAAAATCCAATAACCCCAAAGCACTTGCTGAGGGTAAGACTCACTGTAAGCAAAATAATAACTACAAAAAACAACTGTAAGAGATGCTTGACATTTTGTGTAAGTAAAGGTCTTCTGTTATTTTCATTTCATTATTAACGCAAATGAGACTGCATTTGTATGAAAATATAATGTAACAAAAGCAGACGTTCTATGTAAAACTATATAATCAGCAGCAACCACGGGCAACCCCATGTAGTCAGAATAGTACAATCTTAAACAGATGTTCATATGATTTGAATGTGAGATGCATTGTTGAATCATTGTACAGTCAAATATTGCTAAGCACCCTTAATTAAATGACCCGCTTATTTTTATCTGTGAAGTAGTGCAGTGCCGAATGTGAGAATTTTCTTGAACATACAGTACCAATAACAGGTCTGTATGCCTGAGTTTAGGGCTCAGGGTGGGGCAGCAAAAGAGGTTCACTCTTCCAATGTTTTGCTGCTTGGTTTGGAATTGGCAGTCTGACCGCGATTTAACGGGATCGGAATGCTTCTTCAGGGGCAGCGTAATCAGCACCAACTTCCTCTGATTCAGAAACCATAAGCTTTGCTCGCTGCCTCTTTTGTTTTAGCAGACCTGTGCTGACAGCAGGGAGGAAGCAGCCATCAGACGGCCAAAGATGTTGAACGAGGATAAACCAGACAGGGAGAGAAAGAAGCTTGACAAACTTGGATGTGACTAATGTGTCTGTGTGCTGACGTGTGCTCGTGCCATCTATGCACGAGATCTCTGGTCTTCACTTGTGAACCATTCCTGAGTGAAAGGTTGTGTGAGGGATACTCACTAGCTGCTGCTCTGTCGGGTCAGTCATCTCCAGCTGCACGCCTGAGACGTTTGTCTTTGTTAAATGTTGTGTGACAATGAGATTTTCCAAAGTGCCACCAAGATAAAGAAGTGCATTGAGTGAGAGGGTAGGGGGCATGAAAAGGAGGGGGACTCCGATAAGAACCGAGATGGTCTGGTCATAGTCTAGCGGCCCTTCATCTGTGCCTCAGCCCTAGATATATCTGCTCACACACACATACACTCCTTCATCACCGTTGTCTTCTTACACTCACACACAAATGTACAATTGCAGCCACTCATCATACTGTACACGCACACACACACAGCTCCATTCCATCACCACGGCTCCAGATCCTCCATCGATCCTCTAAGCTCGCAAGTCCCCCACCAGACACCTGCAATTGATTGATCCCCAAATCAGTTCCACACAACACCAGCACAGTAAAACCCACAACAACCCATCATAAAAGTTGATTTATCTCCAGCCAGCAAACCCTAAGCCACACGGTTAGAATATTAACCCAAAAGTGTATGACACCTGAATGATTGGCTTGGAATTGAATAAACTCTGCGAGCGTTGACGCACGTGTCTGATCGTTCCAGTTCAGACTGACTCTTGAAATGTGCCATGCAATTATCCATTATGTCAGCATGGAGCCTGCTGGAGGTAAACGACTTTAGCAGGTTTGCATGTATGCATCTGTAAGTATCATGAAGCAGCTCATTTTCCAACACTCAATGCTTTATTTGGTACATAATCCGCATCAATTTCGTATTATTTTCACTTGCAATGTTGTAGGGATGGATCTAATAATCAGTTGACTAACAGTGTGAAATTGAATTTTTATTACGGTAATCAAAGAAGTGGAGTTACATCCATGTAGACCTCTCAAACTGTCACACATTGAAAATTATATTTTAAAAAATCAGCATTTTCTTCAGGTTAGACCTTGGGCGACAGGAGGTGTACACCATGGACTCGTCGCCAGCAGGACACAAACAGACAAACGTTCACACCCACATTAGCAATTAACAATTTAGATTCTCCACTTAACCATACATGCATGTTTTTGGACTACTGAGGAAAACTCAGACATGCACAGGGACAAAATACGCCACCATGCTGCCATCAATTGAATAATTCATGAATAATTAATCTTCCCGTCTACACAGAAACATTTTCAGGTCAAAACGGCAAAGCTTTTTATTGTTTCACCCTTTTATCCAAACGAAAACTGCATTCTGGGTGCCCTGAAACAGTATTTTTTTAAAAAGGCTTCCAAAGTGGGAAAAACTGAAAATGATCATTTTTGTTTACACAATACCGAATACGTCACCGATCCATTGCATCTCGTCGCCGTCGCATGACCGGAAGTGAGTTTTGACAAGAAGCCAACATAATATGTGATTATTTTGAAGGACATGACTCACTTCAGTTGACATTTTGTTGTCTTACACTACATAATGTCTCGCAGAAGTAATTCTTCTTCTCGTACGTCTAGAAAGCGGAAAATGATGGACTTGTGTGCAGCCGTTCTTTCTTTTTCTATGGTTTGGTGTGCCACGGGGTTTCCATCCGTGTGTCTGTGCCTTGTGTATTGCATTGTTTTTCACTCAGTGATACGTTCCCGTCTGGATGCAACTATTTAATAATCCGGCACAGTGTGGACACACATTTTATTCAACCTGCCTAAAAAAAAGATTCCTAGGAGCGTTCGCACGATGACTAACTGGCAGACCACGGACCAAGTAAGGACCAATATAAATCTTCACCTATAGTCAATAAATGATTTAAGTATTTTAAGTTTTGACACGGGGTATCCATTTTAGACTTTACGGTACTGGTTGCTCAGCTCAGTCATCCCATGTGATGCTACTGAGCTAATCAAATCTGTGCATTGCTGCTAAACATTGCACCTCTAAATAAAACAAATACAGATGAAAGAGGAGAGAGGCAAAGTGAGTGACACGGAGGAAGAACAAAGACATACAAGGGAGCCGGATCGAAATGAGTGATAGATGCGGATAAAGATGGCAGCATCTTACAGTTACTGGAGAAGAACCTAAGATCCTAATCTTAGCTTGAGGAAAATTTCTATATCTGCACTTTGAATTTTAGGTAAATACCCCTGGTATAGCAGATATTTTCCACAATGTGTTTTTTTTGGGGTATTGAGATATAAATATAGTAATACATAATTACATATTTAATGAGTTGTAGAATCAACACAGCGGAGAGGTGAAATTGAGACGTGGAATAAATTTGATGGACTATGATCATTTTTGATCACTGCTGTGTTGTTGTAGTAGAGCTTTAGTGGAGGGTTTTGATCTGAGTGTTAGTAACATATGCAGAGTGCCCAGCAGTGCTCCAGGTTAAATATAATCCCAGCCAAACTCGGGGAACACTTTGATGCTACTGAAAGTCAGTGAAGCCTTTAATGGGCATTAGTCTGTGTCCCTGTATGACTGGCACTGATTTGTTGTTTTCTCAGGTAATCCTGACTTTAATCATCACCCTCCTACACTCAACTCCTGACCTGAGCTGGCTAACAGAGCTTGTGTGGCGCTGTGGTGTCACAATCGTGCTTTTATATGTTCACAATCTGTTTTTCACTTACATTCTTTCACACTTTCTCTGGTTTATTTTTGCCCACATGTAAATTGCAGAAAAACAACGTTCATTAGCCCCTCTCATTAAATTGTCCTAAATGTTTTCCCTTTCTATATATGTTTAAAAGATTCTTAGTTATATCATTGTATGATATTCGCTTGTAGAATTTTTTTTAACATTTTCACTGAGTTTAATAATTCAACCCTTATCAGCATTCCTTGCGCATTTTCAGAGTTATCGTTTTCATTTTCTTCAGTTAACTGCTGTAATTCAAAAGTGTTTTCTTTCTGCTGTCACAATCGAGTCAAACATCTCCACCTGATAGCTGTCAACATTAAAATATTGGCTTTCCAATCAGACACGCCACAGGGAAAGCACATCGTCTCGGTATTCCATCAGCAGCTGGACTTTAAACGCCAGACAAGAGATAAACGTAATGAATGTGCGACACTTGCTCCTGCTTGATCTGAAGTGTCGGGTTCAATTCCATCCAGTGCATGAAAAAGGTCTCTTAAAGATGATATCTATGAGAGCTTTTGAGCCAATTTGTGCGCCCTGCAGAGAAAGGCAACATGCTCTAATTACCATCCCCTTTTTTACTCCTGTCTCTACAGGTTTGAGAGGGAATGGTTTAGTTTCCAATCCGTCTTGTGCATGTAGTGTGTCGCGTGCCTGTTAAATTTATGCCCAAAAAAGCAGACCTTTGCCCTTTCTGTGGCTTTATCACACCCCATAGCCCACGTACAGTGTGCCCCTAAATGACAGGGCTCTGTAGATACGTTCAGGACGCGTCGTCTGTATATCAATCTATCTATCCCTTTACCTAGCCATCTAGCCATTCACTTACTTGCATGCCGAACTACATAGCCCAAAATGTATTCACAATCTTCAAACTCCAAATTTAGGGTTATTCTGTTAAATGGGTGTATCTATATTTGGAATAATGCAAAAGAGTTTAAAAGAATTCTGTGCGCAGATTTCTTTTTGTTTTTATAGATTTCTATACATTTTACTTTTGACAAAATGTTAACTGTCCAAAATGATCCATTCATTGTTTCAATACAGAAACAATCATTTAATTATTTCCTCTATTGATATGAAACTGAAAATAGCAAAAAAAAAAAGAGGATAAAACCGATGTTTTAAAACAGTGACAAGGAAATGGACACCTTGGCCGATCTGATCTCACATGGAACTGCCAAAGGCAAAACAAAGAGTGTGAACACAAAATATCCAGGTGCTAATTCAGCAAGCATACCAGGCCTGTTTCTTGTAGGCCAGAGACTTTGTCAGAAAATCATCCCTCTTGCTCTTTCTGCCGGAATGCCTGACTGACCCCCGGCAAATGAAAATAATCCACAGTAATTAGAAGTGGGCTGGTCTGGTCCAGAGAGCCCCCGGGAGGCCGGGTAAACATGGCGGAGGGGCCAGTGGAAGGCGGGGGGGTGAGCTGACCTTGTCCACATAAAGCAGTGATTTATGAAGTGCAGGGCACAGCAGCAGGGCTTCTGTCTTCTCCCGCAGAACCAAATTTCTGAGGTGGAGATTAACACACCGCTCACGACAGGCCTACTTCCAGGCTCAAGGAAACTTTTTATTTACATTTTCCTCTTTCATTTCCTCTACTCTGTCTTAATGGTAATTGGTCTGTGTGGACACTGGCTCTATCGGGACATAAAGCAGCAAGGTTATTGTTGCAATGCGTGATGATAGAGCGTTAGTTTGAAGGAAAAGTTGTTGGGCCTTAACCATTGACCAGTCAATACGCTGCTTTTCTTCCCAGTATCTCCAGGAGGTCTTCCCAATCAATAGTGGCACTACTTTATGTGGATTTGGCTCCAGTTTTGAAGTCTCTTCTTTTACTCGTGGCACCCTCCTACGCAGGAATGCACCGCACGGGCCTTACACAGTGTCTCCATGTGGCCTCTCGGCTGCAGCACAGAGCTCGCTGACTGGAGTCAGTTTGCAGCCCTCACGGGAATCCCTTTCTATTCTCCCATTATAACTGACAAAGATCCAGACCTCAACAGCAAAATCCAAATCGCTTGCATCAAAAATATAAAAAGCATGTTATTCATGAAGCTGCACCTCTGTTCAATCCAAATATGAAGTCATTTGAACAGAAAGATTGTCTACAGTCATGTTGTTGTTGCGTTTTTTTTTTTTTTTGCATGACTGAACTCCTAAAACAAACAAGAAGGCTCAAGGAAAATAAGCAAAGCGCCTTTAAAGTATTTCACGGCACTCAAACACTAAACATTATCTGTACACTTAAGAGTTCCTTAAATAGGTATGAAATGCTGTGTTGTAGAGCTGGAATGAATATAGCCTGAAGCTTGCGTGTGTTGAGTTTGTAATGTTGATAAACGGCTTTCCACTACAGCAAAATCATCACAGCAGAGGCGAAGAATAACTCAGATTAAACAGATCTGGCTAATCTCTGCACATCACAAGTCTTTAAGGCTCAAAAAAATATAAATTAGAGAAATGCCTCATAAATCTGTCCAGGTTTATTAACAAAACATTTTAAGACCGTCCCATCCATCTTTACAGGGTAGATTTAAAAGCTTTACTGTGGCACATTCAGATGAATTCAGGCTCATACAGCCTTCTTATTGCATAGCCGGTCACCAAAATGTGACTTATAGGACAAGCGAGCTGTTTCTTGCAATTTATTTCAAAGCCAAAAGCTAATTATTATGGACCAACATCCTCAGTCTAATCAGTGTCACAGTTTAGCAATACATAATTTGAAGATGATCCCGTGCAATTTGAATTGTATAGCCATTTCAGTGGTGAAAGTGTGTCTAAAACGTCATTATCCTTTTATCACTTACTCATTCAGAGCCATTGAAACTCACTTCAGTGGAGCACGTCATCTCCTGGCTGGGGAGCGAAGTGCAGCACGTCCCACTGCGGCAGACTTGTCACACTGTTACCCCTGTCCCTCTCCCACAAACCAAGAGTGTGCATCTCTCCTTTTTCCATACATGAGAGGCTCAGAATGCTAGAGAAAAAGGCAGTGAAGCCTTCTCAGATTACTTGTATTTAATAAACAATGCATCATAAAACAAATCCCTCATCCTGACAGGAAGAAAATAGAACAGCTCATTCGGTTTGAGCTTTGCCCAATTTATGGCTAAATTAAAAAGGGTTCCAACAATGGACAAGTCGGGGAGGAGGCAGGAAATCAATGACCGGGGTTTTTGCTCGGTTCTCAGGGAGCGCAAAACGATGGGAATCGGTGGCAAGGTCCTGCCTTATTTACACATGATTTTTTCCTGTCCTTCCTGCACATTTGCTGCGCGATTTGGCAAAACAATGGCTATTATTTGGGATGGAAGGTCAATGTCACAGAGTTGAGGCATTATCCATCATCATCTGCAGCCCTCCTCTGCTTTATGAGCTGTCTAATAAACTCTGCCTGCTGACATTTGCATTCTACTTCTATTGTTGCACCAGAGAACTTCCCATATTTTGTCCTTAAACTGTTTTTGTTTTGTTTTTTGCTGACTTACTAACTTGCATGCATCGTGCATGAAAGAACAAAACGTTGTGTAGCAGATGACATGTAACACCTAAGATGTGTAATACCTACTACAGTATATTTCATTAATAATGATATAATTTTATGTTTAGAACATACCAAGGGCCAATCAAAAACGAGCTGTGGGCTGAAAATGGCCCCCGGGCTGCACTTTGGACACACATTTCACTGTGTGTAGTAACTCAACAGTATAGAATATAAGAGTTTTGAAGTATTTTTCAAAGATATTCTAAGCGAGATGCACCTGTACATAACCAGTAAAATAAAATGGCAATGAAGATGAAAATGCGAACAATGCCCCCCCCATTGTTGCTTTTGTTAGTTCATGAAAGTGTGCTGGCCGAGTTCATCTCCTCAGAAGCCCCTTCTCGACCTCTCTCTGACCCAGACCCCCCACCCCCGTCACTTTTACATTTTATTGCGGAGAGGAGTCGCTTCCGTCGGGGGAGACAGTCACCTCAGATGCCGGCAGTGAGGATGGATGTCGCCATACGAGTCAAATCACACAACCAGGTGGTGAGCAGAATAGGAAGCGAGATTTCCCAAACAGCATCCTTGTCGTAGGACTGGTACATCCTGAGCATCATCAGAAGAGGAGGAGGAGGGGGTGTGTGTCTGTCCGGGACGGGACACCTGCGGGTGCGTCAAGACAGGAGGGGTGACAAGAGAGGAGCGCTCAGTGGAAAAAGTTGCAAAGCAAGTTGATGCATCCGCCGGGGGGATTGCAAACCAGCGCGTCTGTGCGTGGGACACTGAGAACAGACACGCTCCAGTCACATGTGTCCGTGAAGGCAACGCGGTGATGGCAGGATAGGAGTTGCGAGACGACGTGGTGTGCGGCGGACAGGCAAGTGTGCGCGCACCGGAGAGGAGTCCACTCATCCCGGCGCTGCCAGGACGCCGATAAACTACTTTGAAAAAAACAAACAACTTGGACCGAAGGCAGCGCGTCCCGTAACAAAGACAAAGATTGATAGCGGGTGTTTTTAAAGCGGAGTTTCCACTACTTTGCTCCTTTTACCACCGCACTCGGTACCCCAGAGGAAGGACGCGCACGCCGGCGGTAAGAAGAAATCAACTTTATGAATTAAAAAGTGAATATTTTTTTAAAGCCTCCGCTCATTGTGGCTCGTATACCGGGGCTTGATTAAAGACTAGGGATGGCGTAGGGTCGGGCAAAAGGATTCTCTCAACCTTCATAATTGATTGTGGTTGTTATTTTTGTTGTTAAAAAATATGTATTCATTAATAATATTCCAGCTGGTTCAAAATTCAACCATCTGTGGATGTAATTTCTGCTCAAACAGATAATAACGCTTAAAACGCCTAAAATAATGTCACCACATTTTAATACATTTCCATTCCTTAACATATATATTTTTAATAATCAAACACACGTTCTCATTGTTAAAACATCTTTTTATGACTTGTTCACGTATTGTTCACGCGTCGCCGTTGTTGTCACAGGTGTAATTGTTGTTACGTGTCCTTTGATTGCTACTGTTAATTGATTTAATGTTCACTAAAAAAAACATGTACATTTGCGCAGTTTTTCCTCATTTCTTTTTTTTTTTTTTACTGTTTCCTGTCTTTGTTTGCAATAAATAAGCTGTTCATTTCAGAACTCAAAATAGCCATTTCGTGTTTTTCTCCTACTATTATTATTATGATGATGAGCTTTTGTCGTATCTACACACTATTTTATTACTGAGTATATCTTGTTTATGTTTCATCATGTTTCATTGAAACCTCACTTCATAAAGATACACATTATATTTAATCTGTACTATTTTACTGTATTTCAGAATGAGTCGGGTGAACAAAACATCATATTTTATTAGCAAACAGTAGCATATTCACTCTTCATGTTCCTAGTTCAGATGTTGCCAATTGCATATGTTGTGTGCATGTACGCTATCCGAGTGCTATTTCTCAGTGGGAGGTATAGGTGGTGCACAGTAACTTGAACTGATACTCATCACAATCTGACATCTCTTGTCTCATGTCTTCTTTGCTGTCTCTCCCAGATCTTGGACGGGTCAGGCCATGTAAAATTTTGCCTGGATGCCAGCAAGCCAGATATCGGGAGCTGGCTGAAGTACATCCAGTTTGCCTCCACCGCCAAGCAGCATAACCTGAGAGCGTGCCAGATAGATGATCAGGTTTGTGGAGACAATTGCGGAACAACCGCCACTAAATATATGCAGAATTATATGATTAGATGAGAACTAAGAACTTTGAAGTGGCATTCCCAACACACAAACACTGCAGAAGGCCTTGCTGTACTTTCTACTCACTGTCCTGCCTGCTGCTGTTGTCCTAAAAGGTGTTATCGTGATCCAAGTCAGATAGCCCCATGTGCGGCTGGCCCACCCTGCTCTCACTTCTCACACACGCACGCACACACAATGATGTGCACTGCAGACACTCCATGCTATCAGCGTGTGTTTTCATTCTGTAATTGTATGCTGGCTTCTGCCGTGCGAGGACCACAGGGAAGGATCAGAGGCGGCCCGTCGAGATGATATTTCCCCACACTTCCCTGTCACGCTCGCGATATAAACTCTTAGATATGTCAGGAATGTCACAGTCTTTGCCTGCTCACCTGGCTGTGCACTAAGATTCCTCACATGGGGGTCTGTTCATCTCTCTAATCCCAGCCATACGCAAGTCTTTCACAGGGGGGGGGGGGATTGATAGACTAAACTTTACCTGACACGCGTGTGGAGCATCCCGCGGCATGACCCGTGTGAAAGAAGGGAAATTTAAGCTCCACGGTTGTCATAACCTCTCAGTGAGGAGTCGCTGGACACAGAAAAAACAGTTTTGCGTGTCAGACAAAGATGCAAGTTCAGTTATACAAATCTGTGCGAGACCATCTTTTTGGAATTTGTTGTGCAATAATAAAGAAGTGGCGGGTTGAACGTTGGTTAGGGAAGAAATAAATCACTGTGACACTAATGGAACTGCCCATCCCAAACAATCATAGTGATCTGGCCTTCAGTTCAATAACCTTCAACCAGACAATTGCCTACTGACTAACAAACCTATTGTGGTCCAATACTTTTGTAAGGTAAAAAGGGATGTGATGTATAGAGTATCTCTTGCGTAACAAAACCTCCAGGAACTTCTCCATAACACATCGTAAGGGCCAGTGCATGTTCTGATAAAAGACACAAGGTGTCTGGAATCACTTGGCCTCTCTCTGTTCCAAGCGACAGGCGGACAAACAAGCAGAGAGAGAGCTGTGTGCGAGGTGTGACTCGCTGTCAACACTGTGGTTCTGCTCTGGTGCCTGTGTAAGACTCCACCAGGTCTCGGACATGGCTGTGATGAGGTGATTGTTAACTATTACACACTGTCACAGCATGGCACAATGTGCCGTCTTTAAGCCTTCCGGCCAACATTGGTGTTTTTGAAAACACACTGTAGCTGCTCACAATGCCTGTCTGTATGCTCAAAATGAATGGACTTAAATGCGGGGTGGTCTTGCAAAGGCCCTGTCAGTTTTTGTTGCTCTGTGCGCTTAGGAGGGCTTTCTGTGCGTGATTTTTATCAGCGTCGGTGCACATTCACGCACTTAATACTTGTTGTGAGTGTGAAAAGTGCGGGCTGCTGCACCCGTTTTACGGTGCATGTGTGTTGGGGCATTCAGCATCAGTGTGAAACAGAAAACTGTTCATTCTGGGCCACAAATGGTAAATTGCACAATAGCTGAGTCCAACAGGTTTTTACAACCGCAGAAAAGTGCTGAGTCTGAAACCACACAGTACACACATAACACACACATGCTTGTACCACCAGCAGATCTGAACACAAGAGCATGAGTGGGCTCCACAGAGCTCACACTTGCAGCTAAATCTCTTCTGAGAAGTGGATTTAAACCAATCCCGTGCAGTACCTTTAACGGAGATAATTTGCTGTGTGATTTATATGAAGACAATGTCATACAACCTCAGCAATTTCCAGGTGTGTTGGTCATTATGGCTCACTCACAAGCTCCAATTCAGCCCTGCCAGTGTGAAAGTAAAACTGGCCTCCATCCTCTTATTTCTGACCCAGTTCTGTTTACCATAAAACTTTATGACCAATCTCAGGAGGGTGAGTGTGTGAGTGAGGAAGGAATGAGTAAGGAGAGAAGGGAAAAGAGCCTGTTTTGTCTGGTTGGAGAAACTGTTTGGGATTCTTGTCCCACAGTTTCCATTTAGCTTCGATGTACTGGCATATAGTGAAGCAGATGTAAAAGCATCTTCAGAGAGAAATCAAAGCCGATATTAACTACAATGCACTAGCAAATGAGATCAAATGATGGTCATGGTGTCAGAGAAAATAAGGTAAGTTAAATGACAATTTAGAGAAATGAAATGCTAAATCTTAGCAGTAGATAAAGTTTGTGATGTCAAAAGTCAAAATTATTAATTATAATAATTAATTATTAATTATTACTATTGGGGAAAATTAACCCTCAAATCACCAGATAGTTATTTTAATAATTTAACATTAATTTTCAATTTTTTTGCAGTTGCTTTTCACAAATATAATTCTTTGCAACTAAAGAAAAAAAAATTACTGTAGTTAAAAAAACAACTTCAAAGTGTACTTATGTGAATCAACAGTGCCTCTCGGTTGCAGCCAATTTATACACTAAATTTTGCCTTAATTGCAGCACCACTTGATAATTCCCAAATCAATACTACATCTTTAGAATCATTAACAATCACTGAATGAAATGCAAATGATTATATCACAGCAGATATAATCCTGATTTTATATACCCTTTTTGAATTGTTTAACTGTGCACACAAAGTGGAAGTAAACAAAAAGAACGTCATGTGATTGAATTCTGAAATTATTTCAACACGCCGTAACATTGTATTGGAGAAAAACATTCCACCTAATGTCCTAATCTGCGAGAAGTTACTTTTACAGTAAAAACACAATGACAAGAATTATCCAGGCATCCTAATTAATCATTATCGTTAGCCTTTGACTTACTGTGAGTTTAATGTCAGTCAATCCAGCCCATTATGCTCTTACTCCCTTGATGTCCCCATTGACTTACTGATGCATAAACAAGGCAGCCACTTGCATAGCAGCTTCCATGAGCAGTGTGTTTTGTCGTTAAGATAATTGGGGCAATTAGTGCTTGAAAACCTTCCGCTCTCCTCCATGGAGAGCTTCAACTGAGAAGCAAATGGATTATTGGTGTAATTAACAGCATCCAGCATGCCCTTAAAGGACCTTTCTGAAGATACAATAGAGGGATATGAATGTTAATCTTGTTTGCTCCATTGATTCTCACTTAGTCATGAGTGGGGGGAATTCACAATGAATGTCACTCAGTGGAGGTGAAATTAAGCAATCAATGAGATAAGAGCTGAAAAATATTGGTTTTTGTTATAATTAGGGCTGTCAGAAACAATGTGTTAACATAGAAAACAAATATTTACCAGTAATTAATTACGTTAATGTTTTTTAATGTAATTAACGCGTGGACAACATTGCAAGCCACACCTCTCAGGCCCAGTGTAGTATCCACACTGAGTCACACAACTGTGTGATGCTCTTTTACAACCTTATTCTGACCTGAGCATATAACCCAGCAATGCAATTCCAATACCGCATATGTATCTCCAACTCGCAAACACAGCTCTCCATCCATCCTCATTGATTCGTCCACTTCCTCATTTTCACCACGCTCGTGTGAGTCGCTTTCACAGGCGCTCCAAACATCCCAACAACATATTTATCCTGCGCGTATGCGTGGTCTAAAGAAACAAAGACAAAGAAGATAGACAATAAGTGAGTATTCTTATCACTAAAACACTCAAAGTAACTGTAACTCTTGATGTAAAACAAAAGCATAAAAACTATCCTATTATACTACATTGTGTCTTTCATAATCCTGTCCTCATAGCTCAGAATAACACTGCTGAAGTTTGATGTGAATGTTCTGCTACTAGTAAAGAGAATAGTGTTAGGAAAAGAGATTTTCAGAGGTATATTTCAATATTCAGTTTACTTTGGGCTATGGATACATACAAATACATATAATTGTGCCCTGTCATTTATCTTTCTGTTAATAAATACAGTAAAAATGGGCCTATTTCAGACATAGTTGCAAATGGTGATTAATCCAGATCAATTCATTTAAAAACTGTGATTAATCTGATTAAAAATGACAGACCATTATAATGGATTGCATTCTTGCTGATTAAAAAAGGCATTGCTTTGAAGTCGGATGATCCTTCGATGGTAAAAAAAACCTAAACATGCAGCATATGTTTGTTGACTGCAGCATGTTTGTTGATTTTTATCATGATAGCAGCTCTTTATTGCATCAGAAAGATTAAAACACTCTGCTAAGTACTTCCACTTTGGTGTTTTTTTGTCCAATAGAAAGCCTTGACTGCAGGCTTGGTGTGCTGTTAAAAATGTTCACACTGTCAAAAATGCTTGGGATTTTTTTTTTTTAACCTTTTTAAGGACATTCACTCATATTGGGATCTTTTATATAGCAAGAAACCACTGGTGAAAAGCATACCTATTAAATGAGTGTGAGGAGTCAACCAAGAGGGTGTAACCAGGGAAAATATGACTGCATTTACATTGAATCACTAATGGTGTCAAGGTAACACACTCATCATAGTCGCTCATCCACTTGTGGTTGTAACCTGTGATGGGGATATCTAAAAGCTATTTGGTTTTAAGTGCAGATATGGAAAAAAAAAGTCAATAGAGTAAATGGAATAAACAGCAAAGATGACTGGACTGTCACTGAACTCCACTACCCCAGTTATCTTATCTATAGAACAACCTGCTAATTTAAGCCACTGTCAGGTCGCTGGCGGTCAGTGTGCGTGACCATGACATATAAGGGATGACCTCCAGATCAAACAGTGTGTCTCCTGTTCGGGAAGGAGCCATTGCCTGTTTGTGTGTGTGCTCGTGTTCACTGTTTGTCTGTGGTGGCCCACTGGGAAGAGGTGGAGCTGTTAGGGGAATTCCTCAAGTGTGCTTGCACATGTGGTGGTGCTTTTATTGCCATGCTACCTCAAAATGGAAATGCTTGTGTAAACTTATTGAGCCACCATAAACTGCACTAATGGGAGAAGAGGTCAAAGCCTCCAAATTGTTGTTATTCATCTAGAACTTTGATCTTCTTCACTATCTGGTGCTGCTTGTTAAATACACAAAGGCACATCTAAGGTTGAACATGATCCGTTCCAAGAACATTCTTTCCCCATTTGAAATAATGGACATAAAAATGGACACTATTTTAAGTAATGTTTAAAATTATTACAAGGGTACAAGTTAAACACTGCAGAAGTGCAGTCAGGTCTCAGAAGAATAATTTAGCCACTGTTGATACTCTTGTTTGTTGAAAGTGATCCTCCACTGGAATAAAGGCCACAAAAATGAAAAACACATCAAAAGTGTTAATGCTTCTGTTCTTTCTGAACTAAGACTTTCTGACATTCTTGCACAGTATACTGAGCTCTTGGATGATGTCATACATGATAGCGGTTTGATTTGTGTTGCTTTAGAGATGTCTTTTTCTTTAAAAAAAACACTGTCAAATTCTACATTATACAACCTTCGGATTTACAGGATCCATTGTTGCTTGTTATACTGAATTTTTGAACTTGCATCATACCACAGTTCTAAATCATCATATTTTCTGCCCTTACAAGGGCGCTGCTATAGAAAAATTTTGGTTTTCCTCAATTGTCACAGTCACACATCAGGAAAAACATAATTAACGCCCCCTAAAGCATGTCAAATAAAACTTTGTCCGATTGTTTGTAACTGACTATTGTTTTCAACCGACAGGAAGTGCCACAGCACAAGCATCTTTCAAATGATTCTTGGCACATTTTGTCATGCACACATGTGCACAGTCTGGTGGCATTTATTACAAATTTTTAGTAAAATGGATTTTGCAAGCCTACCTGATGATGTGTCAGGAGAATACAACACATTCTCAGAACCGGCAGAGCTCTTTACAAGCTCTTTACAAGGATTACAAAGCGCTTTAAGAGTCTTTGATAAAGCGCATAACAAATGTAATTCATTATAAGGATCTTTCACTCTACGTATATTTTGAAATTGTTAGTTCTAGGTGAAATGGAAATTCAATGGTGGTAATAGTTACATAATTAAGGAATAATTATGTGAGAATAAATCTTGGCTTAGTGTTTGCACGGGATGCTTTTCCTGATGCAAACCTGGCCGGGAATCAGACTCTTGCCCTGTACCATTAAAGGCAGAAGCGTGTCCTTTACACCACTATAGATAAATGAGATTTAATTGATGCAAGATTAATGCTTTTGTAAAATACTGTCCTTCATGTGTTTATCATGTGTGATACAATTAAACACTTCCAGGGGCAATATGCATGTTCGGTAGTGCATGAACACATTTAACACATTTAAAAAGTTACCACTACAGGTTAGCGTTGCAGTGAAAATGTGCAAAAAAGGCCCAACAATAGAAGATGAGTTTATTTGCAGGTCACATAATAAACAATCTTTCCATTTTTCTTGATCCAGATCTTTTACAAAGTCACTCGAGAGATTTTCCCCGGCGAGGAGCTTCTACTTTTCATGAAGGCTGAAGAGTATTCATGTGATGCCACCATGGCTCCTGACATTCATGGTCTGCATCATACTCACTCACACATACATGCACACGCACATTATGTTGCACAAGGTGACAGTCATGCTCATGTTCACCATACTCTTGGTGCAGAGGAGAGGCAGTACCGCTGTGAAGACTGTGACCAACACTTTGAGTCCCGCAGCCAACTACTGGACCATCAGATGCAGCAGTGTGGGATGCCCCCCTCATCCTTCCTTAATGCAGGTTTGTCTATCCTATATGTATGTGGATGAGTACAGGTATTAGTGATCCTTTCTAAACTACTTGTGCTGTACTTGTCCCCTGTGTCTAGGAGATGACAGTGACACTGCCCAGGAACCGCAAGACCTGCGACCCCTCCACTTGTCTCATGATCTTCATGAGTGTAAAGAGTGTGATCAGGTCTTCCCGGATATCCAGAGGTGACTTATTTCTTCAAAGTACTTATGGTGTTCTTTCATGTACATAATTGGGTTATTATTATGGTTATTCTGTGGCTGGATAATAAGTTATAGTTCTGTTAATAGAATTTTAATTCTGTGCTTGATTGAATGTTTTTTTAGTATTTCCGCCAAAACATGCACAGAAAGCAATGTTGTCTCTAAATATGTTATTGCACTTACTTATTTAGCATCCAGTCAGATTTCACCCCAGCCAAATGGGACATGTTAAGATGAAATGGCATTTAGTCTTTGGTTCATAGCTTTCTTGAAGATTTTGACAAGCACTGACACAGGTTCTGCAAGAATTCCTTTAACTTCTTGTCCCTAATTGTTATATTTACGTCTTGGCTTCCTGCAGTCTGGAGGCACACTCTCTGTCCCACTCTGAAGAGAGAGAATATAAATGTGATCAGTGTCCCAAGGCCTTTAACTGGAAATCTAACCTGATCCGACATCAGATGTCACATGACAGTGGCAAGCACTATGAATGTGAAAACTGCTCAAAGGTAAAGTGATGACTTTTGGGGGGAAATGTGTGGTTAAATACTCTTTGCTTTTGGTTTTTGGTGTGCCCGTCTGTGTGACTTTGGTAGCTAGTAAAACCCCTGTCTTTGTGGTTCCTTTCCCCAGCAGGTGTTCACAGACCCCAGTAACCTTCAGAGGCACATTCGCTCACAGCACGTTGGGGCACGGGCTCACGCTTGTTCCGACTGTGGCAAGACATTCGCAACATCTTCAGGGCTAAAGCAGCATAAGCACATCCACAGCAGTGTCAAGCCCTTCATGTGTAAGTCACTAAGACCCTACCTATGTAAGTCTCCTCAGTACATTACAATAATAACAAATACCATGCTTGTGTAACTAGAAAACATCTTGTTCTTGTTTTACTTGTTGTAGAATTGCATTGTTCCATGGGGTTTTCATATTTAGAGTGGTACTAGTATGACTTATTTTAAGAGAAATGCTCATAGGCACACAAATATGTTGTTGATTTTTTTAACCAACATGTAATTCGACCCACTTTCACTTGGTCTAACCCAAGTGACCTAGTCTGACCTAGCTTTGACATAACTGCGACTCTCTCTCACTCTTTCTCTCCCTATCACACACACACACATTTCTGCTCTTGTTAACTCCAGAAAGACACATTTTGACCTTTCACACTATCCTTCCCCTAAAGCATTATGACCTTCACCCTGTGCCTCTTCTCTGTTTCGCTGGAAGCATGTGAAAAGAAGTACGCCCACACCAGATCCTATACTCCCTTTCAATCAACACACATTAACGTACACATATATACACAGGTCGGGGTGACTGCATCCCGACTGCAGACCCTTGACTCCGCTTTCTGCCCCCCTCCCCATTCACACCATTCTTGACAAATAGCAACCACATGTACTGGTGTTCTCCTTTTTAGTTTTTCTGTAATCAAGGGAAAATATGTAGGTTTATATACCACTTAATAGTCATCATAAATACATGTTGTTAAAAGACAACTTTAATACCAGCATTCATATTTTCCTTAGCCTTATAAACCATTGTGTGTAAAAATTTTCAATATTGGTTTTCTTACCTGTCGATATCTGATACATGAATTTTGGCCAACACGTTGGTACTAATACTGATGTCAGGTGATACTGATACAGGCAGCAGCTCTTCCATCAAATTAATGTCTCGGCCCATCTTGTGTAATGAATGAACATATTATGCTTCTTTTACTTTATGTATCTTTTACTTTTGTCTCAACAAAACAGTCATTTAAAAAATCATGATCAATAGTCAACTTAAACAACATGTTTTCCTACTATTAACATGTAAGAGGGGTTAGTCTTAATAAATTCACAAAGAGTTCAAATAAATAAGGTTGGAAACAAAATTGGAAAGCTGCACATTTTTATGTGGCACAAACATCCTTATAAGAACAATGTTAGGTGTAAAGTATGAAACTCTGGACTAACACAATCAGTGATATTAAGAACTGGGTTCATTCAGCACATTCAGCACATCTTCTTCCTAAGTGTTATAATGTGTTACAGGAAGACACCTTCCTCCCCATTTGCATTGCCTTCTACAATACAGATCTACAATATGAAGATGAAACATGGAAATAATTCCACACCACGAGCATACGGAACTAGCAAGCTTGTTGCTGTGTCCAGCATGACATCATCACTCATGTGCCGATATTATTATTAGCAAAAAAAACCAATACTGATATGAACCGATCTAATTTTTATGCCAATATTGGCCAATATTGGTCAGCCGATATTATCAGACATCCCTAATTATGATCATAATCACATCTACAACAGCTTAACTCCATACTGATAGCAACACAGCAATACACATAGATTTCCTTTATGGCCAACTCTTATCTATTATAACAATTACTTAGTCAACTCCCATGTGAATTTTAGTACACTGCAGCGTAATAAATATTGTTGACAGACCAATAATGTAAAAAGATAGCAGATAGTGGCTCAGACAGTCTCACAAAAGAATATTGAGTTGACTGTGGGAAGGTTACAGACCACAGGATGGCAGGGACCCAGCCTTGGAACAAGGTGAGGGAGCTGAAGGGGTGATGGGAAAGACCTGATGGGGAGAGGGGAGAGAGCCAGTAGAGGACCTGTCCTGGGAACCAGACTGCAGGATAGGATTCATTCAACTCTGCTTCCTTCACAAACTTAAAATAGGGCCATTGTACTTCATGCTGCTAAGAATGTGTGTGTGTGTATCAGTATGCTTGCATGCCTTTGTGTGTTTCCTTCTGCGTGGCTTTGTTTGTATGTGTGTTGTTCATATCTACGTGTGTGTATGTATATGTGTGTGTGTAATTGTTTATGGAATCTGTGGGACACAATGGAGCTCGATATGCCTGGGAACTTAGTTTGATGTGCAGGTGATGAGTGGCAAACAACGGACTCATACTGTCAACCTATTACAATACCAGGATCTGGACACACCTCACCTCCTCGTTGCGATGGAAAACCATTGTCATAATATTGACAGGAACACGAGCATTTCACATTGCATTTCTTGTATCACATGTTAAATAGAGGTGATTGTGTGATGTAATTTGTTGTACTTTGTGTGTTTGTGTGTACCACATTCTGAAGCCATCTTCTTCTTGTTCTCTGTGCCCCTTCAGGTGAGGTATGTCATAAGTCCTACACCCAGTTCTCAAACCTGTGTCGACACAAACGCATGCATGCAGACTGCCGAACACAGATAAAGTGCAAAGACTGTGGACAGATGTTCAGCACCACCTCATCTCTGAACAAGCACCGGCGCTTCTGTGAAGGGAAAAACCATTTCACAGCAGGGGGGTTGTTTGCCCAAAGTATGCCACTCCCTGGAGCCCCTGGATTGGACAAATCAGCTTTGGCAATGGGCCACAGCAGTGCTGGATTGGCTGATTACTTTGGGGCTAGCCGCCATCATAGTGGGCTTACCTTCCCTGCCACTTCAGCATTCCCATTTAGTTTTCCTGGCCTTTTCCCTTCTGGTCTCTACCACCGCCCACCACTCATTCCTGCAACCTCTTCTCCTGTTAGACAACCAGCTCATGCTGCTGTTGCTGTCCCTGGTGCAGAGCTGAGTAAGAGTCCACTGTTGCCATCTAGCCCTGGAGCCAGTCCAGAGTCCAGGGAGCTTTTTAAGGCACTTCGTAAGGATGGCACTTCTCCTGCAAGTCAGATCACAGCCTCAGAACTTCATACCCATAGCTCACTGTCCTCAACGAAGCTGCGCAACAAGCAAAGTGACCAATCGGAAAGCAGTGATCTGGATGATGTCAGCACACCCAGTGGAAGCGATTTAGAAAGTATGTCAAGCTCTGAACTTGAAAGCGATATGGACGTTGAGAGGGATAGGGATGCTTCTCAGCAAAATGGCAAAAACCTCAAACTGAAGTCAAGTGAGGGAACCCCCCAGAGCCAAAGCTTGACAAGCAGTGGTTCTAAAAAAAACTTTGCCCGACCCTCCCTTACACCTTCGTCACTGGACGAGCACACAGCTGTTACAGGAGCTGTGAATGATTCTATAAAGGCCATTGCCTCCATTGCTGAAAAGTACTTTGGCTCTACAGGCCTGAGCAGCCTGCAGGACAAAAAGGTTGGGTCCCTGGCCTATCCCTCCATGTTCCCGTTGCCTTTCTTCCCAGCTTTCTCTCCTCCCGTATATCCTTTTCAAGACAGAGATGTAAGACCTTCTGGGCTGAAGAATGAGCCACAGTTGAAGGCAGATGACTGCAAAAAGGCTCGGAACAAATCTTCATCAGAGTCACCGTTTGACCTCACCACTAAGCGAAAGGAAGAAACGTCTTGCCCGCTTGCTTCCTCCAAACCAGAGGCATCCCACACCACCGGTCAGGATCAGCCGCTAGACCTCAGCCTAGGGACTAGAGGCCGTGGAGGCAGTGCGAAGGATGATGAAAAGAAGAGGAATGTGGGCTATGAAGATGGGAAAGCAGGTATGGAAACTCCAAAGCCAGATACCTCCTTGCAACATGCCAGGCCAACACCTTTCTTCATGGACCCCATCTACAGGTACTGTTATTCCCAGTGGTTAACTTGTTCCACAAAGCAACACACTTTCATTCAGCTGGCCACCATGTAATGTTCTTTGCAATTCCCATGTCTGTATTTGTAAAAGGTACCACATAGATAATTAGCACCATACCCACTCTTAAGCACCCTGCAGTTGGACGACCAATTGTGTGTGACAAAGAGAACTGTAGTGTTTTGCTAGTTTGCTCGTTTGGTTGCATGTTGAAAATTTAGGATGCCATAACTATCTGTGTTAAGAGCTGATAGAAATCTACTATTAGCAGGGTTGAGAAAAGGAGAATGAGTGATCCGTTTGAGACTCTGAAAGACAAGTACATGCGGCCAGCTCCGGGCTTCCTTTTCCATCCTCAGGTAAGTTTTAACTGCCATATCAATTTGGAGTGAGAACTAGAACCTGACAAAAATATCGATAAGTCTCCTTATTTCAAGACAGCATAAACCAATTTCTTTCACGGGAATCAGAATTTGCCACATTCACTTCAGTGGCCTTTTATAATGCTACATTGTGGCACATCTCTCTACACACACTATCTATCTAAAAGTAGAAGTAGTCATCTGCCAAGGTTGAATAGAGGCAACATGACTCTCATGGTTTGTTTAAGACTCTTGTGGTTTTATTGAAGACATTTCACATTTTGTCCAAAACGTATCTCAGGAAGAGCCCAAGAATCCTTACAGACATGCAGCAATAGTAGCAGTAGCCTTAATTTCTTTCCAGCCCAATTCTTTGCAAGAATTTCCTTTGTGTGTATGTATCTTTGACGCCTTGTATTGGTGTTCATTTGATCAGTCTCTCCTGTGGGTGAGAACGGCCTATTGGAAAGTGAAAACACTGCTTTCTCAGGCATATGATTTTTTTCTGGCCATTTCAGGTCTGGTTTTTACAAGCTGTTTCATTTGCCTGATTTATGTCTTCTGTCCGGACTGCTGCAAGGGCCCAGCCTGCAGCGGCCACATGGTTGTCCCACATGCCTTAATGAGGTGTCCTATCAGTAGAAACACTAACAGAGTGCTTAGACCATCTTTATGACTTTATGATGTCTGGACACACAAATCATTCCCAGAAACACCAGACTAGGGTGGGTCCAAGTGAGACCAAGCAAGGGGCCCTTTTCTATATGTTTGAGGGGGTTTGCTTTCAGTCACCTGACTCACTCCTGAGACATATGTTAAGACAGACTTAGCAAAGCTGAAGGAACTATAACTTTTTTTTTTTACCGTTTGTGATTCAACCTTTTATTTCCTGGCAGGATATTTTATTGGAAAGCAATATGGGCTCCTATTACTTGCTGGCTGCTGCTTATAACATATTTATTAAGCACATGGATGTGCCGGAAACCGTTAGAACTACCTATATTTCCGGCACCATAATGATGCAGATAGCCAGTTCGTTGCTTATATAAAGTTTAACCTACCAAATCAATTATCTCTCTGGTATGTAATTAAATCTAAACATGGTGATCCATGCACTACTTCTTGGTTTTGACTGCTCTTTCTTTTCACCCTTCAGTTTCGTTTGCCGGATCAGAATACTTGGGTAAGTTTCTTTAATAACCCACATTGATGCGTGGAAGGTGCAATTTCTTATTTTTCTTATTTTGAAAACAAGCAAACAAGCCTTGCTTTGTTACATCAGTGACGTGCAGTCAGGGGAGGCAGACAGCATATCTATAGCATATATAAGCTCAGCGTCCCCAAAAATGTCCCCTAAAAGTAGTGAAATAGGTACTGTTGTGTGTACATTTCATTGACTAAATATGCGTTGGAAAATCTTCATCTTTTCTTCTAAATCGTTATCTCATTGATTCCCGCATCCCAGCATTTTTCATTTATTTAATTACACAGTCCCCTTTGTTGGGGAATCGTTGAGTGGGTGGTTCCACTGTGCGAAGCTGGATGGTCATTGAATAAATTCGGACGCTCAGCTTCTGCATGATGATTGGATATATAATGATAACAATTTTAAATTGAATTATGTTATAAATGTATTTTCTGTCTGATTTTATTGTAAAAATCACTGAATTTGCATATTTCCTTTGCCAGTTGAGTTGCACGATACTCATGGCTCACTGTGGTTTTAGGGGTAAGGATAGGCGCATGACAAATAAAAAGTAAGATCACAATTGGTTTTCATTCATTCATTCATTTTCTACACCGCCTATCCTCATTAGGGTCGCAGGGATGCTGGAGCCTATCCCAGCAGACTTTGGGCGAGAGGCGGGGTACACCCTGGACTGGTCGCCAGTCAATCGCA
>QODF01000038.1:0-153661 GCA_024372805.1 Oostethus manadensis
GACCGAGGGTCAAAGAGAACGTGCGCACGTTAATCGCGCATCAAAAAAGGAAATTTAAGTTCATTTTGACAGCCCTAGTTACAAGCATTAATTTCATTATGTCTGACACTGAGATAAGCTTTTCAACTGTTTAATGTCTTCATGCATCACACCGTGTACTCATACAACCGAAGCAAATAATTTTTGTGACACACCTTTAATCTCCAAATTATTGCACAAACATACAGAGGCCATTTCCACATGAATACGGATTTTTTATTTTTAATTAACTAATAAGGATAAGCGGCACAGAAAATGCATGGCATATTTGTTCACTGCCTTTCACACATGTAGGTTTCTGTCCTTAGGAACAAAGCTTTTGCAAAACGCTGGCCACGGTGAAGATTTTCAGCAATTTTCATCGGCGAATACGGAGCTTTTGGCTTGTTGACGACAAATGACGTAACAGTTATGTGCCGATGTTTCCACATTACATAAGTTACATAAGTAATTTAAAGTGTGCAATGGCAAACATTACATTCCTGCTTTTAAGCATACTGAAAATACTTCTTTTGTGTGAATAAGAGTAAACAAACGCCTACTTTTGCTTTACATTGACAAATAAAGGTCATATGGGGCTCCTGAGAACACTACCGCTACTGTTTTGCTCTCTAAAGCGGCTACGACGCTCCCGTTAACGATGGCGATTTGGGTCAAAACCCCATCAGACCTCTAGCTGGTGGGACAACTTTAACAAGCATGTCGTTATTTTAAAAGAATGGTGTGGGAATGGTAAGGAAACTGAGATTGCGTTTGGCTAAGTAACATTGTCCTAAATATTTTTTTCTCTTCCCCATCCTGATCACCTCCAATCAGGGACTTGGAAAAGAAGAGATACTCTTTTGCTTTCCAAATTAAACTTCAAGCATCACCTCTTTGTCACATGGCCAACACTGCAACATTTGTTAACTTTTTATCTGCTTAGTTCTGAGTATGATGTGAGGCTGCAATGCATGGTAATCTCAAGTGAATGAAACAGTTTGCAATGAACGATAGGAGAGTTATACACAAGAGAAACTCATTAGGATTAGATTATCTTTCAGAGGTAAACTATGCATTCAAAAAATCAACAAAAAACCTCTTCTTAGTCGCTGTTGGCAAGAAAAGAAACACATGGCATGTTGTCAAAAACTTTATTTCATCAATTGACAAAAACAAAAATGTGAATGAGGATGAGTATAAATCTCTAATTGTAATTAGTTCACTTCAACTCCAATCCTTTGGCCCATGTTCACCCTACAACACTATTACAGCACAAAGAAAGTGTGGCCTTACATTCCCACGTTGATAAAGAGCAATAGCAACAAATTCACGCACGCACGCGCACACACACGCACACACACACACACCCACACACATGCAGAGTGGCAAAGGCAAAAGCATACACTTTCACACATTCACACAATCAATCTTCTTTCGTGTCCACCTTTCAATTTCATCTACATGCAAACACGCATATGCAGAAACACACTGTACACACAACACACATGCACGCACACACGCTGCCTAAATAACGTCATTATTTTCAGCTATAAATCACATTGAATGGCACATTGATTTTTATCCTGCAAGGGGATGCAGCGTGGGAGGAGAGCTGGAGACACAGTTATTGCGTTTAATATTATCAATATTATCTCCCATATCATCTCAGACAGGGAGGCAGGTATCAGGAGGAGTCGACAGACACTTCGCTGCCAAACCCCCCTCCCCCCACACAGCAAGACAGTCTCCATCAATCAGATAAGCTCAACTTCCCCTGTCACATTGGCAGGGCAAAGTCATCCAACAATCTCACCTCCTAACTAATTTCTCTATTTCTTTTCTGCTGGAGTTATTTCTGACCTTTTGTGTTTTTCAACTTTCCCTTGTGCAGTACAGTATATACTGTTCACCCGGGGGCGGCACAGAGGGAGAGACGAGGCAGACGTGACCTTGTGTAGCTGTGTAGAGAGAGTGGAATTTTTGCAGCCGTACCCCCGGCTACAGTGGAACTATTTAAATACATACTCGCAGTCAATATTGTGAGGAGGAGACACAATGTCACAAAGAAAGGCACAAAAGAAAAACATCTGCAAAGCTGCATTCAACAAGCAGAACAGTCTCCTCTCTTAAATAAACGTTCAAGGCTGCACTCAACCTGCATTATCGCCTGATCAACTATTCTACAGTTCGATTCGAAGGAGTCAGATTCGCCGTCAAATGGTATGAATCATTCATGTGATCAAGATTGTACCATTCCGACTACATGAGGGTAGCCCACTGCTGCTGCTGAGCATACGTGTTTACGTAGACTGTCTTTGTTTTCGTTATAAAACAGCCTATTTTGATACAATCCGCCTAATTTGTGTTCATAAAAAATTAAAGATGACAAGAACGGAAGCCCAAACCTTACTACTACACATGAATAAAATCTTGCGCTTCATTGGCACATTCAAAAGGAGATGAGGCGAGCGCTAGTTTGAATGGTAGGACGACTGTCAAGATCCACTGACTTGTAACGGCTCTTAAAAAGACATGCAAAAGGGGGTAAGGCTGTAAACAAGTAAGGGGCACGTGAGAGAGGGGTCAATAAAGGGTTACACGGTGACTAATCAGTGCTTCCTGTGATGTACAAATAAATATTGTTGGAAACTTTTCTGTATAATGGGAACATGTGCTACTGTCGAGAAATTCTACAAAAGAAAAAAAAAACACACATAAAGAGACTAAAAGAACAAATGCAGTTGTGCATGCAATAATAAACTGTCCTAAAAACAAGATGGGGACGTTATGGACAGGACTGAGTGCTTCTTCCTGCTACTGATAGAATGTTTTTCTTACTAGTTATCAGGGATACTTATTGCCTCTGTGTGTGTGTGTGTAAGCGATTGTCTCTCTCTCTCTCTCTCTCTCTCTCTCTCTCTCTCTCGCTTCCAGATGGCGGATAAGAGGCCTTGCCTTTATTAGCCAGCACTGGTCAGATAAAGACCTGGTATTGATCCCAGGTTGAAAGAGCAGGTTCGTCAAACATGGCTGATTTACAGAGAACTGATAATGGCAGCGCTGGGCAACCGAGGAACCCTAGAGAAAGGAGGAGTAAATACATTGCACGATGGGCTGGGATGGGATGGTATGTGTGTTGTGGAAAAAGAACAAAAGGTTAAAATACAAAAAAGAAACAAAGAGGCTTTAGTATTGATTCAATTGAGGCAACTTCTTTTCAAAACTATTACATCCATTCCACACCCCTCACCTCTATCCCTCTCTCTCTCACATGCACAGGTGCGCACAAATACACACGCCTAGCTAATCTCTAATCTTGTCTCGATTTGCACCTGACAAAATTTCCATGGCTTTATCAACCCAACCGAACCAACAGACGCTTATCACTTCCAGCCCCAAAATTTCACAAGAGCAGGAATTTTTTAGATAAAAAAAACACAGCTAGTGAAATCTTGAATAAGTCAAAAGAATATGACTGAACACTCTGACGGTACAAGGGGGAGGCACAGGATAAGAAGTGCGTTGAGGGGGCAGATTCAGAGGTCCCAAGATTGAAACTAAGCATTTTCTTAAATAATACATACACATATTGCTATATGTAGATGCATTTATCCAATACACATGTTCAACTTCTTGGGTAAATGCAAATATCTCATAAGCTCATCACACAGCAAACACAACGGTTCAGACAATCTACTGAAGTTCATACTAAGGATAAAAAGAAGAAAGGCGATTTAGGTATACAAGCCAATCTAGAATCTGAATTTAGGTACTCAGCCTTGAATCAAAATGAGCAAAAATAATAACCGAGCAATCCTTGAATGAATTATTTCAGGTAGAAAAAAAAAAAACATTTGGGAAATCCAGTCTGCCTAAACTGTGAGATCAGATATCAGGGCCGACCAAATTTTGGACTTGCCAGCAATTCATCCGAGCATCATGCGAAGGGTTGGGAGCGGCCAATTAATCATCATTTCCTCCCTGATATTACACAATTTATGGCACCTGACCACACCTGTGATGATGTAATTTATTAAAAATTGAGTCGACCATAAAGACTGAGGCCTTGTCCCAGCGCAGCAGGGAATTTTTAAAACCGCATATTTCTCCCTCTCTGTTTTTGAAAAAAATGCTGTCCACACGACCTTGTATTTAAATGAAACGCATCCTCACTTAACCGCATAAACGCACTGGGAACCCCAGTCATGAGCATGCCAAAGGCGGCGATAGTTACTAGAATTCAATCCAATCAGAATCATCCTCTGTCATCCCGCCACTTCCACACAACATAAAACATGGCGCCAGGCTCGTTCGTGTGGAGAACGTAGGATGTAGAATTACTTCTAAACGTTGTTTTAGAATATAAAGTCAACAAGACGCAAGAAAACATCGTCAGTTCTGAAGGCATCCATGTTGTTTCTGATGTAAATACATGTTGCGTGTGTGACATCACATCATACTTTGTCGCAGTTGGGCGTTGAAAGGGGGGTGTTAAAAAATAGCAGTGCTGCATTCAATCAGTGATCAATTTTGTGTAAAAACAGGTGTGAATCAGGTGGCCCCACATGAACATGAATTTCTCTTTCAAAGCCAGAGGAATATGAGACATTGTTCAGAAGAACATTGTACTTTGATTAAAACATTGATTGGAAAATGGAAAACATATGAACGGGGGGAAAAATGTTTTGTCTGTTCAGCTAAAATGATCTCCAATGTTTTTAAATGGAAAGCAAAACCAGAGACACGTGGCAGAAAACGGAAGACAACTATCAAAAAGGATGGAAGAAAAACCAGAATGGCAAAGGCTCAGCCAATGATCAACTCCAGGATGATCAAAGACAGTCTGGAGTTACCTCAAAGTACTGACTGTGACAATTAGAAGACGTCTGTGTGAAGCTCATCTATTTACAAGAATCCCCCACAAAGTCCTTCTGTTAAAAAAGGCATGTGCAGAAGAGGTTACAATTTGCCAAAGAACACATCACCTGGCCTAAAAAGAAATGGAGGAATATTTTGTTGACCGATGAGAGTAAAATTGTTCTTTTTGGGTGCAAGGGATGCAGTCAGTTAGTGAGACAACCCCCAAACTCTGAATTCAAGCCACAGTACACAGTGAAGACAGTGAAGCATGGTGGTGCAAGCATCATGATATGGGCATGTTTCTCCTACTATGGTGTTGGGCCTATTTATCACATACCAGGGATCATGGATCGGTTTGCATATGTCAGAATACTTGAAGCGGTCATGTTGCCTTACGTTGAAGAAACATGCCCTTGAAAGGGACGTTTCAACAAGACAATGACCCCAAACACACTAGTAAACCAGCAAAATCTTGGTTCCAAACCAGCAAAATTAATTATTAGACTCGATTCAGACTTGAGTCACAATTTGGATGACTTTGGACTTGACTAGATAATATCATCAAAGACTTGCAAACTAACTGGACTTTGGACTTCGACATCAGTGACTCGGAACATGACTCGGACTTTAATCTGATGACTAGAAAATTTTTCAGATTTACCGTGAGAGTCTTGAGTAATATGTGTCTCAGTCAGACTATTGTGATATGATTTCCAGTAAGACAATTTTTCCCACAAAATCTGCCGCATTGAAGGCATCTATTTACGTCAAATTAGGTTTAAGAACAAATGAGTGTGTGTCTTACATTTCTGTGAGCACCAGAATGCTGGAAAGTGGTCAAAACGTATTGACATACGCATGCACACAAAGTTAATTAGGTAAAATGAATATACCTTGAATGTATTCAGAGGTTCATTTTTTTGTTGTGGTTTGCATTGACTAAATCCAGAATTCCATGTCACCTCTCTTTTGCTATGACTAAGTCACATTGGTCTTATTATCAATAAAAAAACAATTCAAAATGCATTAATCATATTTGTCAAATTTAATAGGTTGTTATATTGTAAACATGGCATTTTATTTGATAAACACTAAACCGTGCTTACGTCCTATGAATTTCAAGTCTATGATTTGAGACTCGACCTGTTTACTTGAGACTTAACTTGGACTTGGAACTTGACACAAGATTTAGGATTAAAGACTTGAGACGTAGTTGAGACATTCTCCCCCCTGACAGAGAGTGCCTTGAGCACTTGATTTTGCGAAACAATACAGTCTAACACAAACAGACTAGTTAAATGGAATATTGTACAAAAAAAGATATACAAAAGCCAAGGCTAAATTTTACAGAAAAATGTAGACAAAAAACAAAATATATGAAAACTGGGCAGGACAAAAACCGAGGTTTGAGCGTACCATTGTGTACAGTATGTAGTATGAATTTGATTCAAATAATAAAACTGTGCTCGGTGTTCTGCAAATAATATTTGAATGCAGTGTTCACGCGGTGAACCACAATTGAGTCATTCTATGATTCACTTATTTTTAAATGAGTAGAATCCATCAATTTTCCGCCTGTGCTGAGGCTCTCACCGTCATTGAACGGCGGTGTGTTTGGCGGTGGACTGCTGCTTTCACCATCTGCCGAATCATCTGGTTCTGAGGCCTCTGCCTCCTCCCCAGAGACGCTCAGGTCGTCAACAGTACTGTCATCATTGCTGTCAAGCTCTCCGAGGGAACCTGGAAGACAAAGGAGGATGAAGATGAAGGATGAAACAAGATGTACACGGTACCGTGCTGTCAGTAAGCAGGGGCACCACTTGTGGGCACATTTGAAGGTAATTTGTACTGCTGTAAAAACAAAAGGCTTTTTCACGTTCCTACCCAGTGAGAACATCACGTGTTTGCAGTTAAAGTGACGATTGAGATACATTTACTGATAAGGTAATGAATAATGTAAATGCCCACCAAAAACCCAAGAGCAGCTTGAATTGAAAAGGCTTGTTTGAGCATCCATTTGAGCAATTTTTAATGCAATATAGCAGTGGTTCTCAATTATTCTCTGTCATGGCCTCCCCTCTCACAATATTTTTGCAAATCCCTCTGATTTGAAATTTGAGAAACTAAAAAAATGTATTTATTTGTACAAACCACTGTAAGAATTGCTACCGCCAGCATCGTTAAAAACTTAATACAGACACTAAGACCCACCGACCTTCAATTCAACCAAGAAATGTAATGATTAGTAGCATTGCCACTTACGCCCCCACTCCACCCACCATGATGTTAAAAACTAAATGTGTTATTATGTGTATGACCCCATCACCAGAGGGATTGTACTTGCTAAAAATACCGCTATATTTAAATGTGTTGGGTTGTAAGCCTCTGACTGACTTTTTATTATCTATACACAAAGAAAAAGGCAAGGAAAACACTAACTTAAAAGAGAAGAATGTACCAATTTTTTTTTAAATGGTTTCAAGTCATGGACCCATTTAAGAATCTAATCCATAAGATTAATGGCAGAAGCCAAAGGGGACATAAAGCGAAATTGCAGCATACCTAAAAATTGAAGCTAAAAGAGTGATTAGTGATGGGCTGATCTGTATCAATTACAGTTTCTCAATCCCTGCTGACCACAGTAATTATACAGTACTTTTGATCTATTTTTGCCCGTTTGAAGATTATATCCATAAAACGAGAAAAAATGACTTCATTATTAATGCCCCCTCTTTAAGATTAATATATCCTTCTGCTTAAAATAGTACATTGAGAGCTCAGAAGCTTCTCTTGTTTGAGGTAAGACTCAGTTATGGTTCTTTATTTGCTGGTTTGTTGGCGAAAGAGAGCGGTTGCTGTTTTCATTACCTGTGAGGTGCTGATGGAGCTATTTAAATGACTCAGTCAAGGTAATGATTTCTGTTAAGAGGATTTGAGCACTAGAGAAGAAGGTTTAATAGAATGGTGCCTGTCAAGAGAGAAAACCATGATGAAATGTACTGGAAAAATGTTTTCGCTTTCAATACGGAGACAATGCCGTGACTACAATTCTTCATATGATCCACCCCTTTGCCTCAACCGATACAGGTTGTAAATTAATTCTAATTTGGTTGTGTCAAACTAATAGAGGGATTGTTTCGGACCTAAAGCCGTGACTTGGGGCATATATATTTACAATGCTGGAACAAAAGCGTCTATAATCTATACAAAGCACACAACAATGACTGCGAATAAAGAAGCTTGTAGAATAAGGGAGAGGCAATTTTTCTAATTCTGTTAATTTCACTTCCAAAGCAATTAAAAGCAGGCAGAGATAATGCTTGGAAACAATCGCTGCCTGACAAAGTGTTTCTGTCTTTGTAAATGAAACATCTTCAGGCTAATTTCAACTTCCACGCCTGCATGGTTCACTCTAATTTCAGATAAAATTAACATAGCTAGATTTGGACCTTCATAAGAGAAAAAGAGAGAACAGAGAGAGAAAGAAAAAAAAATCGATCGATCCCATGCACATTATTTTAGAATTAGGTCCATGTTGTCTAAGCGTTGTTTCATCTAATTTTCAGTATCTATGAGGACATTTTCACACAATTAATTTTGCTTTAATCATAATTGTACAAAGGGACTTTGCTATTTTAAAAAATCCAATTACATTTTGTGTTTCAAATGCAAGTTGGAATTATGATTTCTTTTCTCATTATAGCTGTGGTTTAATGAATCAATCACTACATCACTGCTTTTGGACATTCAATGGTTTGGAAAAAGTTTCAGCTCCCTTCTTTTATCCAAGGAGAAATACAGTATCTTCTTCTCTTCCTTGTGTCTTGGAGAGCTGGTAGAATTAAATATGAAAGCTGTATACATTATTACCCTATGATATATCCAGCAGGAAGATTTAATGGAGCTACAAAAGATAAAAAAAAAAAAAAAGACATAAGGAATATTTGTGTAATGAATAGGCTCAACAGCGCCACTCAACTTTCTACATTATGATAATGAAGCTCAATCTACTGCCACTGTTCATTAAGAGCCTTGAGCTTCATCGTTTATAAACTTCATTAAAATGTTAAGGGCAATGCTGGAGAATGGAATCTGAAACGCTGGAAGCCTAAAATATCTAACTGATGCAAAACTACAAGGACCTACCAAGTAGGGATGCAACAACACATGAATCTGCATTGAACCGGTCCATAATAGCATTATGAATCGAATAATGGCAACTCAGCAGTGAGGGAGAAGAGCATCTCACCTGGCATGCAAAACAACATTTCTCAAATATCCCAATTGTGGGTAAAATAACTCAGAGGTAAGAAATATAATTTCTCATTGTATCTGTGGAGGTTTGTTTCATGCCAAACCTTAAAAGGCCATTTTGTTGTGTGCACCCTGACCTCTGAAATGTGGTTTTCTACACTTACTTGTTATAGTTGCTATTATTTTATGATGAATTGAAAAAGCTTGTTATTACTTATGTTTTGTAGGTGTTGAATTAACTTAAATAAATAATATGAAATACCATTAGCTGTACATACTTGTGGTGTGTAAAGAGAATTGCCCACACGCCAGCATCTGCAGCAAAGTGTCCTAATTATGGTTTTTGTTTAATAGGTTGAAACATGAGTTTCAAAATAAGGCAGAAGAATGAAATTATAATAAATACACACTGTAATGTTATATGTTGTCAAATAATAGTCTGCTTCTGCATTTGAGTTTTATATTCTGCCTGAATGTGCTACCGTGCAGGGCGTTTTAGTGAAGGGCGCACACACCATGATGGTGTGAAGGTATGTCAAGTTTAAAATTAAAAACAGGATTAAAAAGCAGCTATGAAAGATAGTCCTTGATGCACAGAGCAGCACCAGGATGAAACAGAGATTTTGTAGAAGAGAATACTTGAGCAGCTGCACGGGGACTGTCACTGTCTGTCTTAAAGAGGCCCGAAGAGAGGCAGAACAAAGTGCTGCAGCTGATGAAGGCGCCGCAGATACTGCTTTATTAACTCTCCATCCACATCAAACCTGAAGCAAGCAGCTCGCTGATTAAACACTGCGACAACACACATCAAACCTGTATGCTCAACAAGCCTGATTAAACACACGCAAGCCTCACCGCTCTTACGTTAATAACCCAACGCGTGCATGAAAAAAAAAACACATCAGACCTGAAAGCAAGAAAAGGAGGGTAGAGGTGTACTTACATGAGACCATTATCGACTTAGAAAGAAACTGCCATGAAAGAGTATTTAAACACAGACAGAAGGGGATGGAGAATGACATAGGTGACAGTGAACTACGCATTGGAGAGGATCTACTTATTGATCAGAGGAAAGAGAACTAGCTGAGAAAATACTCTCAACTTTGCGCTTGGAACAGCTCCCTCAAGCATCATTGGTTCTTATAGTAGCTCTGTAGGTACTAATAATGACTTGCAATGCTTGGGTCAAGTGGGTGCACTTGAAAGCTTGCAGAATAGTCATCAAGTAAAATGATGATACCAAGACTGCCCCGCACACAAACTCACATTCAATTCTAAAACCAAATGCATCAAATCAAGAATTTGGAGAACCCAAATGTCCTAAAAGTCCTTGTATTAAAAAAAGGCATTTGCAGAAGAGGCAACAGTTTGCCAAAGAACACATCAACTGGCCTAAACAGAAGCATGGTGTTGCAAGCATCATGGTATGGGCATGTCTCTCCTGCTATGGTGTTGGGCCTATTTATTGCATATCAGGGACCATGGATCAGTTTGCATATGTCAGAATACTTGAAGAGGCCATGTTGCCTTATGCTGAAGAGGACATGTTCTTCAAATGGGTGTTTCAACAAGACAATGACCCCAAACACACTAGTAAACCAGCAAAATCTTGTTATGTAATGTGGTGGCCAGCCCTTTTCAACAAATTACTAAATTGCACAGCCTTAAGAGCGTGCATATCATGAATGCTGGGTCTTGTTTATTTTCTACTGAGAGTCTACTGCACCTACTGGTAACTTGTTTGCCACGTAGCAATAAAAACATACTAATAACAGTGATAAATCTCGTTAGTCGCATTGCACCACAATTATTTTAAACACTACTGTATATAAAACCACTAAACCTAGTTGAACGTTTTGGGGGATGTTTTAATAGCGGTCTTTGTGGGCAGCTTAGCTGTGCATGCAATAATAAGCAGTCTCTTTTGATCTGTTTTTTTATATTTTTAGAATGCACAGAAAAGAGAGGGTGGGAGGTGAAATAACATCTCCAAAAGGGGGGCGCGGCAAAAAAAGTTTGGGAACCACAGGTGTAAGCTATTTTTTTATGACACCCTTATTTTGATAACTCAAGTAAAACAAAACGTAGCCCAAAGTGCTCATATTTTGAAAACCGGAAGTGTGCAGTTGCGGGTCCCATGACTGTAGACTCCCGATCCCAGGAGAATTATAATATTAGTCCCCATTTCCATCAAAGCTGGCGACTCGATGCCCAACCGTAATGGCGACCCCACTCTGCTACTCACCACTTTTATTTCTCCCTTCTGCCCTGCCTTCTTCCTCATGTCTGTTTATTTTTTTCCATTTCTCATCTCATCATTTCTTCTTTCCTTCCTGCCCTTCCTTAATATCTCACACGGTTTCTGCCAATTCCTTTTCCTATCACTTTCTGTTCTCTTCATCTCTACCTCTCTCCTTCACCTTCATCTCTTCCTCCTCCTCTTATTTTTCTGTGAAAAAGCATAGTAACTGGGAGCGTCACTCTGTGCGGATAGCTGGGAGCCGTTGGCGGTTATCGGCTCCTGCAGACTCTCTCTGCCGGTCTGATCTGTCTCCTCTTCATTAAGCAAATACGCCGACGTGGAAATGAAAACATAATAGCTATTTGATTTCCAGCAAGATATTTTGCATATTGGTTCAGAGCTGATAGCGGAATTTCATCAAGTCATTTTTCCCCCCCTCTCTCTCAATTCCTCGCCCCTCCCTCTCCTGCCATCACCACTACCCAAGCTTTTCCCTACAGCCCCTGAACCCCTCAATACTTCCCTCCCCCCTTTCCTCCATCCTTACGCTTTAAAAACGGAATTACTGAGATGGGCTGACTTTCAGAGAGATTTCTTTGCATTGCTGGGAAGAGGAGAAAAAAAAAAGAAATCTAGTTCCCCAGGAAGACTACTTAAACGATTAAATACCCCCCCATTCTCATCTTTTTTCTGCCTCTTCCTTTTTTGATAACATGGAAGAACATTTAAAGAATTCACAGTGCTTTAGGTTGACTGTACTAATAAGAGATAGGACGGAGAAAATTAACTCCTTAATGAGCACAGCCGTATCCCCGATAAAGGTCCTGGTGAGACGGCAAAGTGGGACACTGGCTGAACCTTGGGAGAGACACCATGAGGGGGAGATAGACGGAGATAAAGCTGGCCAGTGGATGGGGTGTAATCGAAACAGAATGAGTGAGACTTGACACCATGCAGAGTAACAATTAGTTTTGCCGGCTTCTCCTCTGAGGAGTTATTTTCTTCCAGGGGTAAGAGGAGGGCAGGTAGTGAGATAATAGCGATACAGATTCCCTTCGTGCATTGCCTCAACACCAGACGTGATGAATGGTCCAGGAGTGGAGTATATCCTTCATGCCCCAAGGAGAGAAAAACTAGGCCTGAAGAAGAGGATCAGCAGCCTCTTCACAGCAAGCCTATCTGATAGCCCGGTGCCTCTCATGAGGACTACTCACTGCCCCTGAACCTGCTGAAATAAATCTCCTTGCTGCTGTTTTCTATGTTGGAACACTATTGTTCCAAGCCTGATAGCAGTCCTGCCATGTTAGAGCTGCGGCTCCACTAGTGCTGAACACAGTTACACTGATGTGGTGGATAAAATGCACAAATAGCCATCTTCAAAAAAGAGCCATTCCATACTTTCTAACCTTAGTTCTTCTCAGAAAGAACGAATATGTTGGACTGTTTGGGACAAGTTGTGCCGCACAAGGTGCAAATGTTTTTTGCAGGTCAAAATACCAAACCGAAGCCCCACCCGTCCAAGCGCACATACACACTCCCACCTCAATTTACTATAGTTACTATACTATACTATACTATACTATACTATACTATACTATACTATAGTTACTATAGTTACTGCTGGCATGTCTCACCCTCTCTTCTCGCTCCTTTTCTATCCCCACGTTCTACAACTAGACTCCATAAGATTCAGTCAGATTTCACAACTTCACACCTGCTATTCCTGCACCTGCTGACTATCTGGCCCATCCAGCTCTACAGAAACAAGCGATGAAGCAGATGCTCTGATCAACCGTGGCCACATCTTTGTTCCTTCTCTTTCCCTAACCCACCCCCAAATTCCTCTAGTCAGACTCCAATCACAGTCAATGATGTGACCTGTATTTATCTTCTTCTTTTTTTTTGTCCGTCATCCCAAACCATGTTTGGTGGTTTTAACAATCTGCAATGCAACAGGAACAGGAGGAGTATGCCAAACTCATCGGTTTGTAAGCAAAGCTGTTCTGGCAAAACAATCATATAGTTCACTGATACTGCATGACTAAAAATAAAGAAATATACCAATCCCCTACAAAAGCATCCGGGTTAAATTTAGCATTCAACATGCAAAGCTGCAGCAAGAAGGTGCATGCTTCTTGAATCTATTGGTGTGTTGTTAGGTTGCATGCGGATGGTGTTTGTATTTTGGGATTCCGACATCCACACGTCCCTTTGTCATCGGAGCAATCATTTATCACATATGAAAAGGTCATAGATGGAAAGATGTGATGTGATGTGAATATCTCCCCCCCGACTGATAGGTATGCATGGATATTTATCCGTCTCTAGCATAGATGGATGGATGCCTTGGTACCGGTAGCCTCTATCCATACATTACAAAGCAAAGAACAAAAAATACTTTAAGATTGACACTGTATTTTTTAAATGCATAGTACAAACATTCAATCATCTAAGTTACACGGCCACAAAGTAAAAAAAATGAAATCATGCATTTACAGCGCTATAGCACAGTGCAAAACCACCATTGAAATAATCACTCAATCCTGTCCCGTGCTGTGAAAAAAGTCTTTGGGATTATATTTGAATGTGTTTGAATATTGAATGTTAAATATTAACAACTTAATACTGGACTGGATTGGTCAATCCTGGTTTATCAATCTCTTTGTTAGTGTTCAAAATAACTTGAAATATTCTGAACTGATTTGGATGTAATTTTTAGGAACTGCTGGAAATGATATATGGAAGAACTTTTTAAATTTTGGGGTTGATCAGAAGACCCATATGAAGAGAAACATTAGGAGTGACCGCACCTCGCCCGGACGTGGGATACCGGGGCCTCACCCTGGAGCCAGGCCTGGGGGAGGGGCTCGCAGGCGAGCGCCTGGTGGTCAGGTCTTCACCCGTGGGACCTGGCCGGGCCTAGCCCGAAGAAGCCGCACGGGAACTCCCCCCCGCAGACCCACCACCTGCAGGGGCAAGCATAAGGGTCCGGTGCTGTGTGATTTGGGCAGTGGTCGAGGGCGGGTGTCCGGGCGACCTGGGCTTCGGCGACCAAATCTGGTTCTTGGGACATGGAATGTCACTTCTCTGGTGGGGAAGGAGCCCGAGCTTGTGGAAGAGGCGGAGAGATTCCGACTAGATATAGTCGGACTCACCTCAACCCACAGTTTAGGCTCTGGAACCAAACTCCTTGAGAGGGGCTGGACCTTGTTCTTCTCTGGAGTTGCCGCTGGGGAGAGGCGGCGAGCTGGTGTGGGCTTATTGTTAGCCCCCCGGCTTGGTGCCTCTGTGTTGGAGTCATCCCCAGTAAACGAGAGGGTCACTTCCCTACGCCTTAGGGCTGGGGAAAGGGTCCTGACTGTGGTTTGTGCGTATGCGCCGAACGGCAGTTCAGAGTACCCAGCCTTCTTGGAGTCTATCAGAGGGGTGCTGGAGAGCACCCCAGCTGGTGACTCCATAGTTCTACTGGGAGACTTCAACGCCCATGTGGGCAATGACAGTGTGACTTGGAGGGGCGTGGTTGGGAGGAACGGCCTCCCTGACCTGAACCCGTGCGGTGTGTTGTTGCTGGACTTCTGTGCGAATTACAGTTTGTCCATAACGAACACCATGTTCGAACATAAGGATGTCCATAAGTGCACTTGGCACCAGGACACCCTAGGTCGCAGGTCTATGATCGACTTTGTGGTCGTATCATCAGACCTGCGTCCGTATGTTCTGGACACGCGGGTGAAGAGAGGGGCTGAGCTGTCAACTGACCACCACCTGGTGATGAGTTGGATTAGATGGCGGGGAAGGATGCCGGACAGACCTGGCAGACCCAAACGCGTAGTGAGGGTGTGCTGGGAACGTCTGGCAGAATCTCCCGTTCGTCGAGTCTTCAACTCTCATCTCCGGCAGAGCTTCGCCTGCATTTCGAGGGAGGACCGGGATATTGAGTCCGAATGGGCCGTATTCCGTGCCTCTATTGCTGAGGCAGCCAGTTGTGGTTGCGGCCGCAAGGTGGTCGGTGCCAGTCGTGGTGGCAAGCCCCGAACCCGATGGTGGACACCGGGGGTTAGGGCTGCCGTCAAGCTGAAAAAGGAGTCCTATCGAGCATGGATGGCTTGCGGGACTCCCGAAGCAGCTGACAGGTACCGGCAGGCCAAGCGGCACGCGGCTTCGGCGGTGGTCGAGGCAAAAACTCGGGTGTGGGAGGAGTTCGGTGAGGCTATGGAGCACGACTTTCGGTCGGCCTCGAAGAGGTTCTGGCAAACCGTCCGACACCTCAGAAAGGGGAAGCAGCCCCCAGTTCACACTGTTTACAGTGCGGACGGGGGCTTGCTGACCACGACTGTGGATATAGTTGGTCGGTGGAAGGAATACTTCGAGGCCCTTCTCAATCCCACTGACATGCCTTCCATAGAGGAAGCAGAGTCTGAGGATACGTACGTGGACAGTTCTATCACCGTGGCTGAGGTAATTGGGGTAGTCAAATCACTCCCCAGTGGCAAGGCTCCGGGGGTAGACGAGTTCCGCTCAGAATTTCTCAAGGCTCTGGATGTTGGAGGACTGTGTTGGTTGACACGCCTCTACAACATTGCATGGAAGTCAGGAACAGTACCTCTGGACTGGCAGACCGGGGTGGTGGTCCCCATTTTTAAAAAGGGTGACCGGAGGGTGTGTTCCAACTATAGGGGGATCACACTCCTCAGCCTTCCTGGGAAAGTCTACTCCAGGGTGCTGGAGAGAAGGGTACGACCGTTAGTCGAACCTCGGTTAGAGGAGCTGCAATGTGGTTTTCGTCCCGGTCGCGGAACACTGGACCAGCTCTACACCCTTGCAAGGGTACTCGAGGGTATGTGGGAGTTTGCCCAACCAGTCTACATGTGCTTTGTAGACCTGGAAAAGGCATTCGACCGTGTCCCTCGTGGTGTCCTGTGGGGGGTGCTCCGGGAGTACGGGATTGATGGTCCGCTTCTACGTGCCATTCGGTCCTTGTACAATCGAAGCAGGAGCCTGGTTCGCATTGCCAGCAGTAAGTCGAGCTTGTTTCCGGTGAACGTTGGCCTCCGCCAAGGCTGCCCTTTGTCACCGATTCTGTTCATAATCTTCATGGACAGAATTTCTAGGCGCAGTCAAGGTGTTGAGGGAGTCCAGCTTGGTGACCTTAGGATCTCGTCTCTGCTATTTGCAGACGATGTGGTCCTTATGGCCTCATCAGGCTGTGACCTTCAGCGTTTACTGGAGCGGTTTGCAGCTGAGTGTGAAGCTTCTGGGATGAGACTCAGCACCTCCAAATCCGAGGCCATGGTTCTCAGTCGGAAACGGGTGGACTGTACCCTCCGGGTTGGGAGTGAGGTCTTGCCTCAGGTGGAGGAGTTCAAGTATCTCGGGTTCTTGTTCACGAGTGAGGGAAGGTTGGAGCGTGAGATCGACAGACGGATCGGTGCAGCATCTGCAGTAATGCGGTCGCTGTACCGGACCGTCGTGGTGAAGAGAGAGCTGAGCCGGAAGGCAAAGCTCTCTGTTTACCGATCGATCTACGTTCCCACCCTCACCTATGGTCATGAGTTATGGGTCATGACCGAAAGAACGAGATCGCGGATACAAGCGGCGGAAATGAGTTTCCTTCGTAGGGTGGCTGGACTCACCCTAAGAGATAGGGTGAGGAGCTCGGCCATCCGGGAGGAGCTCAGAGTAGAGCCGCTGCTCCTTCACATCGAGAGGAGCCAGTTGAGGTGGCTCGGGCATCTAGTCCGGATGCCTCCCGGGCGCCTCCCTGGTGAGGTGTTTCGGGCATGCCCAGTCGGGAGAAGGCCCCCGGGAAGACCTAGGACACGCTGGAGGGACTATGTCTCACAGCTGGCCTGGGAACGCCTTGGTGTCCTCCCGATGGAGCTGGAAGAGGTCGCTGGGGACCGGGAAGTCTGGACTTCCCTACCCGGACCCGGATAAGCGGTGGAAAACGGACGGACGGACGGGTTGATCCGGATTACCGTCTTTTTAAAGGATTCTTTAACATCGATAACATTACCTTTTTAACATAGTCATGAAAAATACAAATAAAAATCAATTTCCTTTTCCTTAAAGATGTCTTACCCCTGCATACACAATTGAGCAGCAGTTCTTATTGAAAATGAATAGTGCTATATTCATAAATATAATATGAAATAGTAAAATTTCAATATCTGAAATAACAATTTGTTAATTTAATGTACGGGTACTTGAAAGACATGCAGTTTTTCAGAAAACTTTGCAGAAAACCAAAGTGTAAAAGGACTGTCATTTTACTGCTAGGATTGCGAGGCCCACTGCAGAGTTATTATACACCAGGGATGTACAAACTGCAGAGGGTCAACCGCGTCCTGCGCCACATAGTAGAAATCAAATAAATTTAAAAAACACAGCAAAAAGGTATATTGTAAAGAAACAAAGCTGAAATGTTCAACCTAACACAAAGTTTTGTCATTAAAAAGTCAGTAATCCTTTCTTTATCACGATTAACTGTGATAAGGTATCCTACTTTGCAGAAATTAACTTGTTAATAAATGGAATATTTTCGTAGTCAGAGCATAGAACATCTTTTTATGACCTTCTAAATGTGTTTTAGCCTTATTACAGCCGTCAGAACAGCTGAAGGAACCATTGCAATTGAATGAACTGCTTAGCTGGGAAGCAAAGCATGATGGGAAACCATCACAATTGTTGTTTTTATTTTTCAACTTGTACTGGTACTAGTCTTGCATATTCGTTACCTACCTTGTGAGTGTTAAATTGCTGTGTGATGTCTTTAACATTCCAAGACGACGCCGTGAGTCAAACTGTTATATTGAATAACGACGTGTAAATGACTCGTTGTACGTTTCCTTGTAGCTCCTGATTGGCTCCTTTCAAATAAAGAGCGACCAGTTCCTCACAGACTGGCGCATGCCACAATATGCCATTTTATGATGTGTGTGGCTTAGGTCTGTTTTTTTCTCTAAGTTTAGCAGGTGGGGGTTTCATCACCAGTTAATCATATACACTGGAAATGACGGTAGTTCACAAACATAGTGTGTTAGTAGACGACTATACCACTTGGCACCAATTCAAGCAGATTGTAAGAAAATAAAATGAAAAAGGCTTGGCCCTGCACCTTTATCATTTGCATTAAAATTATGCTCCCTGCAACCCTCCTCTATTACATAACAATTGTTTACTAAATATGCTGTTCTGCATAATCAACTAACCACCAAACTTGTAAATACACGAATTGTTAACCTTGCAACATAAAAGTACATGCATTACAGTGAAATTAACTGATAAAAATATTTAATTGAATACCACTCCCACAGTGTAAATGAAAACAAAGCATTATTATCTAGAGGCAGGAAAAAAAACACCTTTTCATTGTGACTAATGTGCCTATAACGTAATTAATATATACATATATATTAATATATATATACATTACCTTTGCATTTCTTATGCAGCAGTGATGATACATGTTGAGGAAAACAATGAGAGAACAACAGGTGGTGTTTAAAATCGCAAAAACAAAATGAAAAGAGGGGTGGAGTTTTTAATAGAGATAAAGAGCAGTTACCATGCAGTCTGAGCTGAGACCGTGGACTACTGAAGCCAGGCGTGCAGACGAGAAAGCCAGAAGATAAGCCCTGCTGATAAAAGATAGAAAATAGCAGCAGATTTGAACTTTCCCACCATCCTAAGATCCAGGACTGGAGGAGGGGTTGAGTCTAGGACTTATTGAATTCATTCCTATCTAAAGTTATGCACTCAGTCCTCACCAGAATAATCCAACAAGGCCAACACAAAGAAAAAGGATGCAAGGTTAACTTTTATGAATGCACAAAAACTTACTTTGCACTGATCTAGTTTGGCATACACTAAATGCACTTCCTGTATTTCACAGTTTTTTGCCAAAAAATCAGTTAATGTGCTTTACAATTTAAGACACGTGTATTTAATTATATGGGTTAAGGTTTGTAGCTTTGTACACAAGACTTGGCTGAATTTAATTATACCATCATATCGTTATACGTCCAAAAAATATTGTGACACATGCTAAGGTCCAACCCAACCCTACTAAACATAATCGGAAAATTGTGTAGACACACTACAGACAAGTTAATATGGTAATTTCCATGAAAATACCTATGGAGAAGGGTCAAGAAAAGCTTCTTGCTAATGTATTACCATCACACAAATCCCAAGTAAGATACAATATTTCTTTCATCCAGAGCCGCTTTGCTTGCTATCTGCCATTCTCCCACTCTCTCAATACATAGAGGCTTGACCTTGAGAAAGATAGTGAGTATTTTCATAACAGCAGGTTAGACTTGCCAAAAATACTGCAAACACACCCGTGATGATGTCTAAGAACTGTGGATGGTTACGCTTGGTATGTATGAATTAATTAGAGAAACGTTTCTATTGATTGTGACTGCACTGTTAATATTGTCATATTGGACATACCCTGACAGCATCACATATTAATATGCTAATTGATGACATACACACGCATGCTACAACACATCCATAATAAAATATAAAACACAAAATGACAAAATAAGAAAAACAGTCCAAACCAACAAAATATATACTTATAGATATTTTTTATTTCAAGATATGTAATATAGATTTACATTTGAATTACTTTTTTTTCATGTGGTCACAATTTGATTTTTACACTTTTTTTGTTTGTTTGTTTTGATTTTGGGAATGTACGCATGGGGATTGTTAAACAAAAAAAGATCACAAAAAAAATACATTAACCATGAATGCAGGGGATCTGAAGTGAATATCCAGCTTACTGAGTCTGAATTGGACAGTTAGACAGACTCCAAATTATTCAACCTTTATTGTAAATTTGATTTATTTGCACTGTTTATCATCTCTCAGTTGATTTCAAGTAAACAAAGACGAGACAATGTAATTAGGACAAAACATCAAATACTGTGGTTAAAATGTTTTTAATTATCCAAGATAAACTAGACGTAGAACAGCGGTTGAATCTTTCTGAGTGCAACTGTACGTTTTTATCATGCCAACTTATTCTCCTCTTTGTTCCTTTTTTACCAAATTCATTATTTATTCAGTTCATCACTCCTTTGTGTGGTTGTTATACAAAGTAACCCTCTCATCCTCTCAAGTACTGTGGCCTTCATGATTGCTTTATCAGAATGTCAACCCTGAAACCTCATGTCAACTCCAAAGCAATCCAAGCAGATCAAGCACACATTAACATGTTTCTGTTGCAACCAAAGACTAAACAATTCTGAGGGAGCAAGAAATGATAGATTCCACAAAAACAGACACAAACATTGTGGAAAGTGCAATAAGTGTGGTGTGGTGGGTATCTCATGAGGCATTTTCTAAATACATTTTAAAAAGGGTAAATCGCTCACACACCACCGGGTAGCATGTTACCGATGAAAGTTTGTTTAAAAGAACAGATTGACATTTCACAATTAAAAATGACCCTGCATAAAAAAGGTAACATTTTCTTTCAGCACAAATAAAATATCTGGCATACATGGCTATCTCTCACCGCTTCTCTGGTGTACACACACACACACACACACACGCCTTTGCCGCCATTCCCCAGTGCTGGTGGGCAGGGTACACAGCAGCAGTGGAACAATGAGGCACACCTGCAGCCGTTTGACAATCAGTGACAATCCTGAACACAGCGATCGTTCTTCTTCCTACCCAAACTGCCCCTCGACTGCGCTACCATTCCTGGTTTTTCTGGAAGTCGGTTCTTATACATGTTCTGTTACTGCTGTTCCACTTGCCTTGTCCCTCCGGAGTGCCTTGTTGCTCCATCCTAGCTTCTCCTCCATCCATCCATTTTCTATGGCGCATATTTTCATTAAGGTTGCGGGTATGCTGGAACCTATCTCAGCTGACTTTGGGCGGGAGGCGGGGTACACCCTGCACTGGTCGCCAGTGAATCGCAGCAAGCTTATCCTACTGGATAAATTCCCTTTTTGTTTAGTCATTCTTGGTGCCATTTTTGTGATTTGATTTTTTTAGTGAATGTGCCATGACTTATAGCTGCCTACTTATTCAATTTTACACGAATGTATATACTCAGTGTAAATGTCTGTGCTTTAAGTGGATGCTTGAAATATTTTAACAGCTTAAACCTACGGTATAAATAAGCCTAATTTGCAGTATAATCATTATTTTCATGTTACCTGAATAAATAATGGCTGGCGACCAGTCCAGGGTGTGTCCCGCCTTTCGCTCGAAGTCAGCTGGTATAGGCTCCAGCATACCCGTGAGCCTAATGAGGATAAGCGGTATAGAAAATGAATGGATGGATGAATAAATGAGCTACATGAGTGAATGCTTTTTATTAAAAGATGAAAGGGAGAAGTCCTTTAGTGAAGGATGACGTAGAGGGAGTTGGGGGGCACCACTCACAACATGGCTTTGCATTTGTTATCTCTGCCTCCTGTCCAAGGCTTAAAATAAAAATAAAAATAAAGTGAGATGGTGGCAGCAGTGTTGGTGCGATAGCCCTGTGGAGCATGAAGAGGGGATGTAAAGGAGATAGCTGGTTAAATATAACCCGATGCATGGCTGGCAGCAGCAAAGAAAGGAGGTATTTTCAAGAGGCAGGGCATCACTGGAGCCCTTGCTGTCCTGATAACATCCACGTTAAGTTTATGTACGTGTGTGTTTGTGTGTGTGCATGCATGCGATTGTGTGAGCAGAAGACATCCATAATTACTCTACAAATCCAAAACACACACACACAACCATACAAGCATAGCCATGGAGGATTACTTTAACAAATGGACAAAGAAGAAAACACACAGAGAGGGAGCAGAGCTCAGAAAAGATGCGCTCACTTACATCCATGCATCTCTCTGCCTCGTCAAAGGAAGTATCAGCGCCCCCCCCCCTACCTCAACCCCTTCATAATGCTAAAAGTCACAAGATTTTTGATGGGAAAAATGTGCTTTCCTCAGATGATGGTTAGATAGAGGGGAGTGCAGCCAAATGTCAAAGATGATAAATGGAAGGGTACAAAGACAAGATCACTCACACACCATAGGCAGACACACACAGAGAAAAGCTGCCTTCTTCATTTACGCAAAAACTGCCTGTCTTTAAATTCCCTAAGATGACCGTGTTTTTCTTCAATCCATGTGGCGTTGCTTGTTAAGTTATGAACAATCACTGGTTTCTTTCTTACTGAGAAGATGTTATGAACAAACTTTTCCAAAGGCCTACAATTATTCAGGTTTATTCTATCACTAGAGCAGTCATATCTTTCCAAAAGTATTTTTGGAATGAAGACTGAGGATGCTCGGTTTACAAAGGAGGTCCAGTCTGCTGTCCAACTAATGAAGCAATCACGGCTTGCAAATACAGACAATAACGGCTGTATGTTGAGAAGCTGATGCAGGATTGGTCTGCCACTTGACCCTGTTTGGAAACAACTTGGCAAAAGTAGTTTGTGAGTTTTAGTGATGTGTCGCCACAGAATTTGTACATACTCCACCAGTTCAAGAATAACTCTTCGTTGACTGGATTATCTAACAGGAGCCTCGGTATCTGACCATCTGGTGACATCTATAATAGTACGCAGTCCTGGCCGGACCCTGTCTGGTCTGTTGTCTTTTGGGGCAGTATAGCCTGGCCTTACTGAGGTGTCTATGTACGTGTTGTGCGCGTGGGCGTGTGTGTGTGTGTGGATGATTGAATAGATTATTTTAATATCTTACCGGTGTGGATTGCTGATAGTGCTTTAAGGCAGAGCCCAGTGGAACGACTGCTGGTAGTACCTATCTGTAATTAGTAACCATTCCCTATCACTGATAAGATAAACTATGGCTGACCTTTTCAATTTGGTCACCATGGTAACCTGAAACGCCCACCACCCGAGCACCCTTGCCCTCCCTTCGCATTATTTTGTGATTAAATAGCAAATCATGCGTAAATGCAAGGAGCCGATACCAGAATGATCCATAATACTGTGTGGTGCTTTTTGATGTGCATGTGGACTGAGGAGGGGTAGTTGTTGTCGAAGGATTGGCTTCTCTTTTTTTCACGTCAACAATGGTAATTTAAGATTAATACAAATTAATAAAAATGTATTACAAAGCCAATATTACCCTCTCCCTACCGTTTTCTTTCATGCATCATGGGAATGAATGTATTTGAACTGTTGTTTTAGCAGGGAGAAAGAAGTATAAAACATTCATCTTCCATGATTTTAAAGAACAAATTGGGTGCATAATTTACAATTTCCTCCAGTTTACAGTCAAAAGTTCACCCATAAACAGAATATTTACGTAAATGTCCCTTAAGAGGTTTCTTCTCATGTAAACAAGTTTTGGAGCCACCAACAAACTTCTGATAATTCTGGCTGGATGATGGACCGGGGTAGAATTACGGTATTTTCGTAGTTACAGTCTTTTCAACTGTCTAGTTACCTAGGATGGGCCCGACTTTTAAGCATTGTCCACAAATGTTTTATGGTGTTGAGTTATGGGATCCCAGAAGATTAATTTTAGTTTTTTTTATCCATTCAAGTGAATTTTGTTGTGCGTTTGGGATCATTGTACTGTAGGAACTACCCGTTATGACAATTTAGCTCTTTGCTCATGTCAAAGTGTTTTAAGTACCTTGAAGATAGAAAATCACTACACAAGTGACAGCTCATTTACTATTCAGAATGGTCATATTGTTCTGTGTATTCATGAATGCTGTACAAACATATTTTATGGTGCAAAAGAGACTCATGTTAATAGGGCTTGTCCTTGTCAAGTTAGGACATTTTGGAACCTTCAGCACCACTTTTTATACGGTATGATTGATGAGGCTGTATGTACATTGAAATCATTTAAACCCTGTGTAAATTACAAAAATGCACAATTAATTAAAATTTGAGCACACAACTCTTGTGAACCATTCAAAAGAACCATTCAAACAAAACATTGAGGAGCACAATGTATCAAAAATTAAAGCCTTGATGTGTTCATGTAAATTTCTTAACTAGACTGTATATAGACCTTGATGAATAATGAATGCAGGGCTCTAGAGTTTACGTCTTCTTCACTTTCAACACCACAAATGCGGCTTCAGTAAGGCTGTAAGAATCCCATCTCTTGATTAAAGAATCTTGAAATCAAATACCAAGTGAAGTCGTTGATAAATGGCAGTAACTTAAGTGCCCTTTCCTGGAAAAAAAAAAACTGCACAGTAGATAGTGTGCGATAGACAGGTGTAAAATTTGATTAAACATCATGCCTATCAGATGCATGATCTGCTAAGAGAAACTACAATGTTAGTCATTATTACTTGCAACTGCAAGCAGATGCTATAAGTAGTCAATGTATATGTCTGTGTTTAAGATTTCTCTGCTGCATCGGACTATAAACCACATACAGTATGTCCACGTCATAACTCAACTTGTTAAATCCATGAGGCTCAAGTAGTTACAGTATGTAAAAACTCAGAAAAAGCTTGTCAACCCCAAGGAAACTGCAGAAGGTCATTACTCAAAATATCAATCTGACTCCCTGTGTCATCTTGCAAAGAAGGCTAAAATCATAACACAGCAACTCAACACTCAAAAGGTAGCTAAGTAAGTATACAAGAAATACCAATATGAGTTCAAAATAACAAACAAAAGATATTTTAAACATCTACCCACAATGCATCACTGCAAGAAGAGAAGTTAATTGGCCAAAGACTGCCTGCTGTCAGGCACTGAGCCACCAAAGGGAGCACATTAGCTCTGGCAGCTTGCAACCAAGCATACACAGTGAAACAATCATTACATTCAAATTAAATTGTTAACAAGTGGGCCTTCAGCTTGGCCATTAAAAACATCCAGAGAGCATGCTAGTCTACTGTCTACAGGGAAACGGTACCATAGTGTTGGTGCTTGAAAAGAGAAGGCCTGCTCAACAACACTTTTCGCACCTTTCGAACATTCAGAAGTGCACTTTCCTCAGAGCGTGTAGCAGGTAAGAGACCATGGGGTTTTAAAAGATGAGTTAGATAAGACAAATACAACCCTAGATATAGTATGGCCAAAGCATGGCCTTTCCCAAAGCTACGTAAAACACTATATCTGTATCACAGTCCATTTGCATGAGAGGGAAACATCAAGTGGGTATGCAAAAACTAACCAGTTGACTAAAAGGTTAGCAGTCGTAGATTTTCTCAGGCTGGCTAGCTGCAAAGGGCAAATCAGAGGCCTTCTAAATGTTATCAGTAACATCCGGCAAATGGACTAAATCGGTGTATAAAAAATATGTATAAAATTATAAATTAACAAGTTCAAACTGTAAACTTTGAACACTTAGCAGCAACAGCCTGAATATGACAAATGTAACTATTCATGTTTTCTGGCAAAAAAAAAAAACAACTAATCCACATTTAGTGCAGAAAGTACAGTGTACAGTGGTTGCAGGGACAATATCTCCAGCAGTGGAGAAAAGCCGCTCATTAGCAACAGAGGTAGTGAGCTGAAGCTATCAGTGTTTGCACTAAACTGCTTTTCTTTCTTGTAACATTCACTGCCAGATGATACCGTTTTAAATGCGCTAACATGTTAGACGTGTTCCCTGCAGCAAACCCGATATCCGTCGAACAATGTCGACACACAAATTTGGGTTTATCCGCTTGCTTTTGTCCATCCGTAATTTTAACAGGGAAGCCAATGTGTTCCCAAACAGGAGATCGTAGTGAGATGGGAGGGTCTTCCAGCTCTGCCTTCTCGCCGACATTTGCTATGATTGGGCCACTAACGTTCCTCCCCATCAGTCAGTAGTGTCCGACACTTAGAGGCGTCCATGCGGAAAGAAACTCGACCAGGACTTTTGTTACGCGCGGGGCGCTTAGATCACTCTAGTAATAAATTTAATGAGAAAAACAGCAAAAAATATAACCGAAACGGTATGCAAGAGGACCAAACCAAACATGCAAAACCGGAACGGTTCAGTACATCCATGTGAACCGTTACACCCCTAATATGATTATACTGAAAGTGAGTGAAAAAGATGTAATACATATGCAAACCTGTTAGTGGCGCTATGATGAAAGCGGAAAACGAGACAGACCGACAATAATACACTGGGCATGCACAGTTGCGCAGAAGGCCTGTAAACGGAAAACATGGCGCAAGTACGAGTGGCTGAACTGGACCGATGAAGAAGTGGAGCTATGCAGGCACTGCATGATGTCAATCCATTACATCAAAATGTGGTACCATTGTTTTTTTGAGGACTGTGGTCCTAACTCCTTTGAGACCATTAACCAACTCCCCACTTTGCAATTCTGGATTGGCCCCTCACTTTTCTCAAAAGTCAGTCTTCACTTCACAGGTGACTTGCAAAATAAGGGTCTCAGAAAATGTGCACACTGCACTGTGAATATTTACATGTGTTCAATAAAAACATTAAAACATAACTGTTTGTGTGCTGGGAGTTAAAGAAGACTGTTTTTGTCTATTGTTATAACTTACATCAGAACACATTTTATGACCAGTTTATGCAGAAATTTTCCAAAGGGTTTACTGTTTTCGTGCAAATGTACAACCCCCAAAATAAAAGACGATTATCCCCAAACTACACCATTATGGTTAGGAGGGTCTGAGGAATTTGGTCGGGGAATGGGATTTACGCCTGATCCCATGCATGTCAGTGTGAGATTTTAGAGAATAGGTTTTCTAGAAAACCTCTACTCTTTTTAGAGAAGCTGATAATTGAAATGACACAATACTGGATGATGTAGACTGAGGCACGATCAGATTCAAACCAGCAACATATACCCATCCCTGTCACACACGCACACACACCCACACGTACGCACACACCCACACACACAGTACATGTTTCTATACTGTTGGTGATAGGAACACTCCATCCCTCAGAGCACATTGGCCGTTGTGGACACACACATGCACATACCCCCCAAACACACACGCGCTATGTCTGCATGAATGCTTGAGTAAGCGAAATGGCTTGAGCAATGGCTGAGGAGGCAATATGTTTGCAGAAAAGAGGGATAATCTTTTATCTTGCACCCTCCCAAATGATTTCTTAAAGTCTATATCACTTCCCTGACAGTTGACGTTCCACTTTTTCTACTTTCATTATTTATTTATCTATTTTTGCTTTGTGTGAATTCAGCTAAAACGCTTCTGAAGCGCTTAATGGCCCTATCGTTGCCAGAGATCTGCTGCCACATGCTGCCTTTTCCTCGCTTTCCCTTTTTTGGAGATATTCTGTGCCCTGGCCCCAGAAGAAAAGACACTTTATCAAACAGTCTTGACGAGGATGACACGGCCAATTATTGACAAATTATTCCTTCATAGAACGACAGTAAGAAAAGAAAATGAGAGAGTAAAGGGGAAGAGTGACTATTGGCTTAATGAGTACCACGCACACACACACCACCCTTACAGCCCTGAGGAGACAGGCATCTATCAGATTCTATTAAGAGCTCGACACTTTGACGAACCAAACCGTCCACGCCCTGCCACGCATTAACTGCTATTATATGCTCATGAACTCATTTTCTCTTTTTTACATTTTTACTGTGCATTATGCAAGAACTGAAAAACTTGCATTTGTGTGTGTGGGTTTGTGTGTGTGTGTGCGTGTGTGTGTGCCGTTGTGTGAGGGTTGGGGTGTGCATGTGTCTGTGGACACACGCATATGTAGACTTCATTCCAGATGCATTTCTTTAGCAGTGTCACATTATTACAAATAAAAATAATAGGTAAAACGCTCAAGACTCTGGACAGCAATGTGATCTAAAATATTTTGTTTATATTCAGCAGGAATCAATTGGCTCAGAGCTGAGAACCACAGAAAGGTTAAGGAAAACAGAAAGTACTGAGACATGCAATAGAAAGAATGAGAATAATATCCGCCTTATGCTTCCATCAATCTGATAAGATGATTCATGTCAAACGAATGCCCAGTACAGCGTCTTCAATTGACCAGACGGCAGCGGTTGAGGCAGATCCTGTTTTCTAAAAGGTAACTGTCAATATGTGTGCACTAGGCTGTCCGTTTAATAGCCAGTTTGGAAATGCAGTGTTCAAAAACCAACCAGAAATGTCCTAGTCTGACCACCTAATCTAAACATCCCCACCGAAACATCTAATTCAGTCCTATACAATGAAGAAAGAGAATGGCAGAAAACTGTAGCCAACATGAACTGACTAATTAATCATTGGTCGGCTATTAAAAGCTGTATCGCTTGGACCATTGCGTTTTTGAGCTAACCACTCTTATCACCTGCATCATTATCGGGGGACTTTGAGGCCTTGTAAGCAGTGAGATAGAAACCAGGTGGACAGATGAACCAAAAAACTGGTGACCAAAGAAAACTTGAAACTGTTCAGACCACACAGAATAGGCGTGGGGGACAAATTGGTAAGGCCTGAGTTGCATTTCAGGTTGTATGTACAGTTTTTCAAAAGCTTGAATAGCATAAGAGTATTTAGCATTCGGCCAACCAATTATGATTTCAGTGTAGTGGACTTTTGAAGTGCAAGTTCCTGCGATTCTTAGGTGTTTGTTGTGCTAAAACTGCATGAGAAAGTGAAGATTGCAGTAAATGGTTGTTTTCCTCTGTGTATGCAGAAAATGTATGCATACTTGGTGAATTAACAAATACACAATGATAACATCAATAACACACACAGACAAAAGCATTATACCAATACGACATGCAAAAAGATTACCCTGTTACAGCGAGAATCAGGCCATTTTGCAATGTTTTTTTTGTTAAAGTCAGAAAAAGACTGCAAAATCTGTCATGCACAAGTTTCTCTTAGTAGCACAGAACCAGGGAAGTTTAATAAGACAGACCTCAAAGTACATTTGAAGCAGAATCACAAAAAAACGGCATGAGGAGTTTGGCAAAACCAATGAGGCAAAGGAACAAACCATTGGTTCCAACAACCAACAATGTCACATACACTTGCAAAACAAGGGAAACTTTGACTTGTCATTATCAATACCAAAAAAGGAGGCCAATTTATTGTGCTTGCTGAATAAAAAATGTGGTTTTAAATACCTACTATTGCTGACTCTTTTCTCGTTTAGTAATATCACATTCCACACTACAAGTATAGTTGGAATGATTCGTGTTAACAATTTGATTAGTATCAAGATTTGTGGTTGCTCTTACGATCCGGACGATATAGAAACGATTCGGTAACTTTTTAGGCAAAAATTCAACCAGTCTTACTGTGAAATAAATACCTGGATACTAGACAGTGCAGGTGAAGTTTCCTAAATTCCCTTTGTTTTTTCTGAAAGAATCAGGTGCACACGTAAACAACAATTAATGACAAATTCTTTCACATTTTATTTACATAAAACGCAACCAACACTTAAGGCTGAATTACCAATGAAAATCAAGTCTGTGATTCAATTGATCTGATAAAACACATTTCATACCTCATTCACATTGCTACCCCAAGTATTAAAGTTAGAGCAAATTTCATACCAAGAAATAGTGCTTCTGGTTCTCATTGCTTTAAACTACAAAATATATAACTTGGACTGTGAGATTTGTTTTAAAAGTCAAAAGTAGGCAACACTCCAGTATAAACACTCCGGATAAATCTGATACAAAAACGAAGAAGAAACATGTACACAAATGAAAATACACCCAATGTTCTATTAAAAAGGTGCATTTTTAAGGACGTCCACACGGACTCTCCAAACAGAGCATGCGCGCTCAGTGTCAGATTTTTGCATTGCAAAAAAATGGGGATTTTACACAACAATCCCCTTTACATGATGTTAACCGTTCACCCCCTTATACTGCCATGACTTACGCTAAATTTTCTTTATGTTTAAAAAAGCTTAAAAAACACAACCATATAAATCCAATGTTATAGTTCCCAATATTAACACCATTTACTGATTACCTTCTAAACAATGTTAGATCAATATGTTGTCTGGAATGGCAACATGCTGAACACTGATTATTGTAGTTGGATCATAGCAATATAAGTCCATACATCGATGTAGTGGATGATTTGCTTCACGGCAATATAGAAAAATTGCCTTTATTCAACCACAAAGAAAACACACTAAGACTAAATACAATATTCAGCATTCAAAACAAGAATAAAATAAAATAAAATGTAAAGTTAAACATGTAAAGTAAACAGAACCCCACAGAAAATGTAAGAATCATACAGTACTGTATATTCTGATGTCTAAAATGAGTCAAAATCAAGGGAGATACTACAGCGATGACAGCTGCACCCAAGCTGTAGTGCAAAACTAACAGGCATGTTGTTTGAATGCTCCAAGTCACAACTGGCATTCTTTCATCACTGACAACACTCCTTTATAGTGTTTTTGACTTTTTTTTGTTTTTTTGACTTCCGACCACCCCTTGCTATTGCTCTACCTTGCCAAGTCCACGTCATCGGCAACAAGGGTGTGATTTCTTAACATTTGTCATCGCTGAACTTTGAATTTTATCAGCTCTGGAGAGTGGCGCCACATCCCCGGCCCCAGCTTTCTTAGCGCTCAGATAGGGCCGATAATAAGCGGATAGATACAGCAGATTGTTTTATTTCAGGGAACACTGTTAATACCGATACGCAGACAGGCATGTGCTAATAGAAGGAGAAGTGAAGAGGTGGCGAGTATGGGGCACACAAATGCAAGGGAAGGGAAAGCTGGTGGAATACAGCTGAAAATAGCCCACTTTTGCATTGCAGAAACTTTACACCAAAACTTAGGACTGAAGAAACTTACTAAACTTTAGTACAGACCCGACTCTTACAGAAAACACAATAGGTCACAGGAACATTTTTGCCTCCAGGAGGTACAAATTACTAAGAAATAACAATTCCTTAACATTTGGAGGAAAAGGTGCTCTTGTGTTTGGAACACAGGCCAGAAATGGAAAAATGGTCAAAGCATTATTTATATAATAATTCTTAATATTAATTCACTAAGACCATTTATTTGGTAGTGATGTACAATACCACTGACTGCCATACTGATTAGAAGTTGTGTATCTGAAATCAGTAAAAGAATACAAGACAGAGTAATTTTTTTTAAACGGAAGGTATATTGACGTAGCGGGGTGATTTGCAATACTGTATAGCCCAGCTAATATTCAACAACAGAAAAAACTGGACAAAAATCATATAAATATGTGAAAATGGGCACATCTGACTGGTAGGAGGCCTCGGGGAAGACCCAGGACACTTTGGAAAGATTATGTCTGTCAGCTGGCCTGGGAACGCCTTGGGATCCACAGAAAGGAGATGGACTAGGTAGCCGGGGAGAGGGAAGTCTGGGCTTCCCTGCTTAAGCTGCTGCCCCTGCGACCCGAGCTCGGATAAGGTGAAAGAAAATGCTGGATGGATTGATGTGGAAATGATATACTAAACAATAAAAAAACATAATAAGTAAAAAGTATAAATGATTAACTATAAAGAACTTTTACAATAATGAAAACGTCTGAAACTAGTTTCAAACCAAGTTGCAAACATTACCTCAAACGACTGAAGTATTTCAATTTTAAAAATCAAATTTACAGCAAGTATCAGAGGTATCAATATTTCAGTATCAATATTTGGCAAACAAATAAACATTGTAAAATAATGCATGTAATGATATTAAATCGGGGTGTAACACTTCTTGTGCAGCACTACTGCACCTACCACAAGATATATCTAAGTAGTTTATTGTCTAATTAGCAGAAATCCAGATGTCACATTTACATTAAAGACATTGCACAGGCTGTACAAAGTCATGGTGTTTAAGAAATGTTTCTGCAACATTATATTGCAGGTAACTTGTTGACAAACAGAAACTGGTAGGCGCCATGAGCCAACTCGGTGTGCATTCAGATGCTGGGTGGGGCTTGTGCACTCAGTCGAGAAGCCACGCTCGAGCTGGCCTCACTTTAGGTTTCTTCCCTATATTTGATCAAGGAATTTGCAAATTTGGTGATTTTTACAATGTGAAAAACGCTTGGAATCATACAGAAAATTTAATTATAACACAGTTTAATTAAAAAATATATATACTGCCTGGCCAAAAAGAAAAAGTCCCCACCAAAAAAAAAAAAGGTGGCACGCATTTGCTGTGGCATTGTTTCGATAAGTTTCTGCAATGTCGCAAGATTTATTTCCATCCAGTGCTGAATTCCTTTTTCACCAAAATCTTGTATTGATGATGGTAGAGTCTGACCGCTGCACAAAACCTTCTCCAGCTCATCCCAAAGATTCTCATTGGGGTTAAGGTCTGGACTCCATGTGTGAAAATGTTCTCGTGCTCCCTGAACCACTCTTTCACAATTTGAGCCTGATGAATCCTGGCATAGTCATCTTGGAATATGCCCTCAATGTGCCATCAAGGAAGAAAAAAATCCATTGATGGAATAACCTGCTCATTTAGTATATTCAGGTAGTCAGCTGACCTTGTTCGATGAGCACACAGTGTTGCTGATCCTAGACCTGACCAACTGCAGCAATTGAGTTACTGGATTTCCTGCTGCATCGTCTGCGAGTTTGGATTTAATGCTCGGTTATAAATCATGCTTTTGTATATATAGTATGCTATATATATTGTGGCAATAAGCTGACAAGTTGGTCAAATTCTGGATACTGGCTCTAAACATTGCTAGGAAGTCTCAAACTAGATGCTCATTTGCTTTCAGCATTTTTTTACCTGACTATGCTGAATTTATCAGCTTAATGGATGAGATGGAGCGCACGTGTCTTTGTGCTGAAAGATACAGCCATCCCATCAGTGGACGTTGTAAGGTTTTATTTTGTCAATGGAACGTTTAGCACTAGTGCTACATGCAAACATGTGAACACTTTAGTGTTTTACTGTAGCTGGATCTGCCTACCACCCAGTATATCACCATGCATCACCATGCATTATCGGTGAAAATATAGCATAGAAATAAAACAAAAATATTACATTTAAAACTACCATAAGAGGACACTGTACAATGCTGTTTACCTTAAACTATTCCACCGTTCTTTTAGATTTTAAGTCTATTTCTGCAGGTGTATGCCATCATGATAAAAAAAAAAAAAGAGTGAACCATTATTGCATAAGACAGCCATGCAAATGAGCAATGACTTTTTGTGGAAAGCTTCAGGGCAGGTCCAAATGGTAGAGATAACTAAATGAATTTGGGACAACTCAAGCATTTGAGGGTCTGTATGCAAATGTTTCCAATGCTATCCAGCGTCCCAAAATGAGATTCATCATTTTTCATCATTGTGTAAAGAATATATAAAAGTATGCAAGGTGTGTTTTAGAAAAGTTTACTTTTCAGTCAACTAACTCCTTGGTACCTACCTGTATTGTAGAATATTAAAAAACATTAAGGCTTTCCCATCCTGTAAATTAATTTATCTGTGGCTGGGTGACATTTTGTTTGGGTGCCATTTGTTCACCCTTGATCACATTCACAATATAATGGTCTGTCTGAAGGAGTGCAGCCACAGGCCCGTCCAGTAGATGGTATCGTACCGTACAAGGTCTGCGCTTCATGCACATCAGCTGCAGCCATCCACTTACTTAACATAGTGAGAGCAAACCCCCACCGCCCGCCCAAGCTCAGCTGGGATAGGCTCCAGCACACACCCGACCCTAATGAGGATAAGCGGAATAGAAAATGAATGAATGAATGAGTGAGTGTAAACCATTCCATTTTCCTCCGCTTTCCTCCCCCTGGGACGCGGGGGCAGCAGTCTCAGTAGGAAAGTCCAGACTTCCTGGTCTCCGGCGACCTCTTCCAACTCCGCCGGGAGGACACCAAGGCGTTCCCAGGCCAGCTGGGAGACATAGTCATAGAACGTAGACATTGAACGGCCTCCCTGATCTGAACCCGTGTTGTGTGTTGTTGCTAAACTTCTGTGCAAACCACAGTTTGTCCATAACAAACACCATGTTCGAGGATAAGGATGTCCATAAGTGCACTTGACACCAGGACACCCTAGGTTGCGGGTCGACTTTGTGGTCGTATCATCAGACCTGTTGTGGACACGCGGGTGAAGAGAGGGGCTGAGCTGTCAACTGACCACCACCTGGTGATGAGTTGGATTAGATGGCGGGGAAGGATGCCGGACAGACCCGGCAGACCCAAACGCTTCTCATCTCCGGCAGAGCTTCGCCTGCATCTCGAGGGAGGACCGGAATATTGAGTCCAAATGGGTCGTATTCCGTGCCTCCATTGCTGAGGCAGCCAGTCGTAGTTGCGGCTGCAAGGCGGTCGGTGCTAGTTGCGGCGGCAAACCTTGAACCCGATGGTGGACACCGGGGGTTAGGGCTGCTGTCAAGCTGAAGAAGGAGTCTTATCAAGCGTGGATGGCTTGCGGAACGCCCGAATCAGCTGACAGGTACCGGCAGGCCAAGCGGCACGCGGCTTCGGCGGTGGTCAAGGCAAAAACTCGGGTGTGGGAGGAGTTCGATGAGGCTATGGAGCATGAATTTCGGTAAACCTCACAGAGGTTCTGGCAAACCGTCCGACACCTCAGAAAGGGGAAGCAGCCCCAAGTTCACACTGTTTACGGTGCAGACGGGGGCTTTCTGACCTCGACTGAGGATATAGTTGGTCGGTGGAAGGAATACTTCGAGGCCCTTTTCAATCCCACTGACATACCTTCCGTAGAGGAAGCAGAGTCTGAGGATACGTACGTGGACAGTACTATCACCGTGGCTGAGGTAATTGGGGTAGTTAAAAGACTCCCCAATGGCAAGGCTCCGGGGGTAGACAAGTTTCGTCCTGAATTCCTCAAGGCTCTGAGTGTTGGGGGACTGTCTTGGTTGACACGCCTCTACAACATTGCATGGAAGTCGGAAACAGTGCCTCTTGACTGGCAGACCAGGGTGGTGGTCCCCATTTTTAAAAAGGGTAACCGGAAGGTATGTTCCAACTATAGGGGGATTACACTCCTCAGCCTCCCTGGGAAAGTCTACTCCAGGGTGCTGGGGAGAAGGGTACGACCGTTAGTCGAACCTTGGTTACAGGAGTTGCAATGTGGTTTTCGTTCCGGTCACGGAACACTGGACTAGCTCTATACCCTTGCAAGGGTACTGGAGGGTATGTGGGAGTTTGCCCAACCGGTCTACATGTGCTTTGTAGACTTTGAAAAGGCAGTCGACCGTGTCCCTCGTGGTCCTCTGTGGGGGGGTGCTCCGGGAGTACGGGATTCGTGGCCCGCTACTACGTGCCATTCGGTCCTTGTACAATCGAAGCAGGAGCCTGGTTCGCATTGCCAGCAGTAAGTCGAGCTTGTTTCCAGTGAACGTTGGCCTCCGCCAAGGCTGCCCTTTGTCACCGATTCTGTTCATAATCTTCATGGACAGAATTTCTAAAAGCAGTCAAGGCGTTGAGGGAGTCCAGCTTGGTGACCTTAGGTTCTCGTCTCTGCTATTTGCAGACGATGTGGTCCTTATGGCCTCATCAGGCTGTGACCTTCAGCGTTTACTGGAGCAGTTTGCAGCCGAGTGTGAAGCTTCTGGGATGAGACTCAGCACCTCCAAATTCGAGGCCATGGTTCTCAGTCGGAAACGGGTGTATTGGAAATTGTGCCCATTTCTGAAAGTTTTTTAATACGTTGTCTTAACTTCCCCTGCATTGTCCTTTTCATTTCTCATATTCCATATCAATAATGTTGTAATAAATGAAGTATATGTATAACGCTATGTCACTGACATGCTACTCAATTTATGTACATTGCTCACTTTTGAGTAATTATGTGGAATTTGATGTAATTATCTTTATTGTCATATTGATTTGAATTATGAATTACCGAATGATGTCAACTATTGTAATGACCTGCACACTCGTACAAACATATTTAAAGGTAATTAATCAATTTCTTGTTCAGGCCTGTGTAAAATAACCCAAAGGTCGGCATTACTGACGGTAAAATAGAAATGGAGTAAATGTTTTTGCTGCCACAGCGCGACACGGTGGCCGGCCAGCCATCCGCCCCACCAACACCACTTCGGAAAATTATTGGGGAAACTTGGTGAGCTAATAAATTGTTTTTTGTTTTTTATGGAAAACTACTTTTCATACTTTTTATAAACTAAACGTTTGTAAACTACATGTTTATATAAAAAATTACTAATATACTGTACTGTTAAATGTAGAATTTCGCAGAATGTGCGAAATGTGAATTAATGTGAATTAAACGCTGTCATGGTGGGGAGGAAGAACCTCGTGCGGGTAAGCCTGCACAATATCCAGGCGGACGTAGTGAGGAAGGGAAGCTAGCACGCTAGTGTGGTTGTGTGTGTGACTTGGCTGGATAAGTATATTTTTACCGCTTTAATGTAAGGAGTGCTTGACAATGCCCAATGATGACCTGCAGGTTCTGAGTAAAAAAAATACAAGAAGCATGTTTATTTTTGCACCCAGCTCGTCTTAGCCGTAAAGAGACACTCACACACAGAACATGCTTCCGACCTTCAATATGAGAGCGCCGTTTGCCACATGTCTAACTGTAAACAAAATTAGCATGTCATAATTGTCTATTGATGTATTGCATCTGTAAATGTAAGGTTTTTTGCATTTAATTAAGACCTTCTATTCACTATGCCAAAAATCACACAAACTCTATGCTGGTAAAAATAAGTGTAAAATGTTGTTGTTTTTTTTAAAATGAATTATAAAAAATGTACAAGGAAAAAACTGAATTTGCAAAAAAATAAAACATTTGGTGAAAAACAACGAATTCAATGGGCCCTAATAAAATAGCAAATAAAAATGATGGAATAATTTCCAGTGCATCTGTATGTGTTCAATTGAGCACATCCATGCATATACAGAACAAGCAAATGGGCTGCCAGCCAGCTGGGACTCCAGATCTACTGTGTTAGACACAGGACCAATTAGTGATTCTGATGTAAAGTGAGGTCAAGCTGTTGACCTCCCTGTCGCCATGTCTTCAGTTGAGACGCCATCAGATGTCTCTGTGCCACAAAGCAGGGCAATCACAGGGCCCCATTTGTGTACGGGTGGTGTTTCAGTCAGTCATTGTGGAAACTAAAACCTGTCCCTCATTGGTTTGTGCCTCTCTATTAGGAGGAGACTGGAAACTGGGAGCTTATCGGTGTCCACCAGAGTATATGTGTGTTCTAATAATGGAAAATAATGAGGAAAAATGAAGTTTGTACACAAAAAACAAATACTGTTATAATAAATTATCAATAAAAAGCGTGCAGGAGTAACAAATACCTCCATGTTAATTTCGGCATGGAAATTTTATCAACCAAACCTCATGAATAATCAACACGGTAATTTCTTTCTTTCCCCCCCTTTTTGTTCTTGGTATTTTGGTGCAATGAGATAAGGCCTAAAAACAACAGAAGGGCTTGCAAAGTGAAAAAGGCAGATAGATAGATAACATTGATATCAACTCCAACACAACAGTCTCTCTCCTATCTGCGCTTTTTATCGGTTTTTTCCTTTTTGCATTCCATTTTCCTTCTTTTTCATGCGTCCACTCCCTGTCCTTTGTGGACACAAGGGGAGTAATGCCTTACAAAATTGAGACCTGTTTTTGTGTCACAAGAATGCCATTGAAAACGTGTCTGAAAATAACATGAAATAACTGTGAAATTGCAATAGTTCAAATCTGACAATGAACTATACTCCTTCTCCTATTGTAGTATATACATTAAGTTTCCATAAGGCAAAAAAGGTAAATACCACTAATATACAGTATAATCTAATATTACAATGAATATGTTACAAATGCATATTACTTAGAAAACAAAAACAGCTGTAAAATTAACAAGTACAGTATATACCATACCAAATGATCAGTGTCACCTTGTTAGAACACTAACACTACTAGAAAAATCTAAACTTAAGTTTTGAAGACTACTGGGATTGAAGCAACATCTGGACACTACAGCAGTAGTGATGAGCTTATTATTTTTTTACAGACCATTAAGGCAAACAGATTCATACATTTCATATATTTTTGTCATGATAATTTACCATTTAAAAAAAGTTTTAAAGTATAATATTAAAGTATATTAATTTATTAAGTAAAAGTAATGTACACTTTTTACTATTGCTATTGTTGTTTTAAGGGGCAGCCATGTAGTTACAATACGTTTTTTTTGCCATTGTAAATTGATTGTGATTTTGTTAACAGCAATGTTAACAGTAATGTCTAAGGACTAGTTGATGTGATATGGTGCATGTGTGAAAAGTGGATTGCGCATGAGGAGAAAACAGCACAGTAGCATCTTACCAATAAACACAAAAATTTGGACTAATACAAACACACAACATAACTGAGAATAGGAAACTAAAACTATTATGAATAAACAATCCTGTGTCTAAAAGAGAACATTCTCTTTCCCTCTAATCTATCAAGGTCAGCTAGTGTGGCCTGGACAAACATCATGTTGTTCCATTCTAGTGCTTTCAGTTGGAGAACACAACTATCTAACTGGCTCTATGATGGCATGACTGACTCATGATTAGCAGAGCAACAATAATTTTAAAATAACATAACTGTAATAAAGCCCTTTTGTAATTCTCATCAACTTCACTGAACATAAATGCTCGTGTATCAGTTAACCTTTGTTGAAGAAAAAGTAACAAGTCTAATCACCGAGTATGTTACTGTATATTACTGTCTTACTTTGATTACTATAAATTGATTATCCAACAATTTTGGTATTCACTTAATCGTTTGCCTATTTGAAAATGCAAATATCCTCAGCCTCACAAATGTGAATTTTTTTTTGTTACCTTAGTCATCCATAAAAGTAGACTTGTTTGTGTTTTAGGTAAAAGAAGATATTCACACTCATTAGCTTTGACTTTGGAAAAGAGTGGTCAACATTTTTGCTTTTTTTCCTGATGTACTGCGGAACAAACAACCGACTGTTTGCGTTTGGTTTATATCCATTTGGTCCGGCTAGGGCAGCGCTGTCCTGCGTCTTGTTTTTATTGGCCCGTGCACAATGTAGAGTACTGAACAAAAAAAGAACGAAAATGTGAAAAATACAGAAAAAAGTCTGAATGTGTTGACAAAAAGCCAGAATAACAAATAATAAGATTAAGCTTTGTCTTGAAATAGATACATACAGTAACATAACATTACATACATAACCCTAGGTCTACTGCCTAAATGATTGCTCGATTAACCAAAACAACAAGCTTCAAGTTAACAGACAAATAAAATAACCATTAGTTGTGGCACTACTGTTATAAAATCTGGAAAATTGTAAACCACTAATTACACTATTTATCAGAAAATAATTGCAACTGATCATCATTTAGAATATCATAAAATTAGAATATATTGGAAGATGTACTGTACGCTCACTTTCCAATGAAATCAAATAACACATCATGCTTTTACATTTAATAATATTGCTTGTAGTGGTATAAATGCCTTTCAAACTGCTAGTTTTTGGTCAGAATGGATTATAACTCACAATATAATCAATGACAATGATCATTTTCTTCCCGACAAACTAGAATAGAAGTCACAGTCTTCTAAAAAGAAAAAGCTCATCAGTGAGACAGACATCAACATAAGTTGGGAGGACTAGGGAGCCTGCAGCTTTCTAAAATTGTTATCTCCAGACAGTGAGCAATTTGGAGAGCAGGTGTCATTTCACAGCACTGCCAGCTGGACCCTTCACTAAAAGATTTGAGTCTAGGAATGATTCAAATGGAAGGATTAACTTGTAGATGTATTTAGCCTTACAATGACCACATTACCTATTTTGTGTGTGTGTGTGGGGGGGGGGGGTTGAGAGAGAGAGAGACAGAGAAACTTTTCTAATGCAAATACAACGCCATACCCGGAACTGAAAAAAATTTAGTACAGTCAAAAGTAGGAGTTCACATGCCCCAGTTTTTGTCCAAAATATTCGTACACTGACTCGGTTTTCGTACAGCCTTGCATGTCAAACTAGTCCATATGTGTCATTCCATAAAATCAAGTGCCCAAACAAAGGGGGCCATATATGTTGCTGACTTACTGTCTATGCATGTTTTGTTGAGTGCAGAGGCTAAGAAATCCACAAAAACATTGTCAGCTCTTTGATAATGAAGGTGAGAAACACAACCAGCAGGGTGTACAGGATATCCGCGTCAACAGTGTGTTCCAGCCATTTATTATTCATAATTGTATCACATTGTTTTCTGTATGTAACAAACAATGACTATTCTGTTTAAAATGTATTTGTTTATGTTTTTGTGTGTCTGAAATTAATTGATTGGATTTACATCATTTTCTATGGAAAAAATTGCCTGGGTTTTCAATTGTTTTTGTTTTTGTTTAAACTTTTGGAATTTTTTGAATTTGATGGGCTGGGATAATAACACTAATCATGTAAACTAGGATCTTTTACAAAACCATTACATCTTAAAAATCCTCGTCTGAGGTGTCTTCACCATACAGGCTGGATGACAAGAGACTTCACTCTGTGTCTGTGCAACAGTGCCCCAGTACTTGAAGGCAGGACTATGAGTGAGTGCTACCAACAGCAAGTCAGCCTTGTGAGCAAGCATATGCTAACATGAATGAAGGCACAAAAAACGGTTTTTGAAGTGAATGCCACAGCCCCAGTGTGGGAATATTTCAGTTGTAGGCAGAATGAACAAGGTGAGCGCATGAGCACAGCATTTGTTGGAAAGAAGTGACGAGGAAGGCGGGGAGTACAATGCGGAGTCTGACTGAGGTGTTTGGTTGGCAAAGTAACAAAACAGCGCAAAACGGTGTCCTGTTTTGTTCAGTACGGTTGAAAAGACAACATTTCTGGAACAGTTAGAAATGACTAACAGACAGTACGAAATGCCCGGGAGAACATACATACACGTCCCAAACAGCAATTCCTAGACTGTATAATCGAGTGAAAAAAAGACGTCTTGAAGGACATCAGAACCTTTGCATTCCTCAGGAGCAGATGCATAATGTGAATCGGGTAAGATAATAGTTGATTATTCTACACTAGTATTGGTACTTGTCTTGTATATTTGTTACCTACCGGTTGCTTGTTAAGTTGCTGTGTGGTGATTTTTGTGAGACAGACTGTTATGTTGAGTAATGACCTCCTGCAATTTCGTATGGGTCGCCAAGCTCAAAGTGAATTCTCTTGTGGTTGTTCCTGCCAAATAAAGAGCTACCTCTTCCTCACCCACTTTTGAGCAGCACGATATTTAAACGATCAGTAGTACTTCTGAAGTAAACAAGATGTCACAAGATACAGACATGGCCATAAATTACCTGCTAAATTACCTGTTGTATAAGCCACAGGGTTCAAAGTTGTTGTTTTTTTAAAGTAGTGGCGTACATGCTGGGAATTACATTTTTTTATGCAAATACACATTATCATCCCTCCCACAAGGATCATAAAGGATGGTGAATGAATGAGAAATTTGTCCTCATAAGCTAGGGGGAACAAGAGGTGTGAGAAGAAGGACGGAGGACAAAAGTTCAGTTCAGACAGACAGGGCGCTGGAGAGCTAAAGATAAGAGTAGAGAAAGGGGTGCGTCGGGGGATAAAAAGCAAATGGGTTAGAGGATTTGGATGGAGGGAGCATATCCAACAGTGATCTTCCCTGGTATCAAAGTGGAGCGATCAGTGACTTAAAAAAAAAACTCAACCTGGAAATGGTTGTAGCTGCAGTTCAGTGGGCTACAAACAGACCAGTGTAACCCCCACTGCCCATCTGTCTGTCCATCTCTGTATCTGACAGCACCCACCAGCCATTCTTGTTCCATTTATTATGTCAGGAGATGCCGCCGGCACAAGTTTGCTTTGCGGTACCGGCGCACTGCTTTGGTGTTGTGTGACTCACACATAACAATAGATTGACCAGTTTGATTGACCAAGGTTCTCCAATCAGATGACCATTAGCAAATCTGCCATTCCCCCCACTGACAAGTCTCTGCACTTTATCTGCCTCCTCAAATAACTCCACAATAGAAAAGAAAAATGAAAAAAGTAGGGGTTTTTCTTCTTCCCGCTACACCCGTCCCACCCCACCCCACCCCAAAGAAACATAATTTATCTGTGTATTATCAAGAAAGGCAGACACTTTAATCAGTCAGCTATGAAGTCAGTATTTCCATCCTTATCTGTCGCAGGAGTGGAAATGGAGAGGAGATAGCGTTCTGGAAGCCCATCGGTGGGCAGGAATGATAATGGAGAAAGGGGGGGTAGGGCGAGGCTATTGGACCGCTGTGTCAGCGCTATCTGCACCCATTATCAACGTCCTTATCACCCCTACCATCAGCCTCGCTGTAATGGGGCCAGTTCAACTTTCCACATTATCATACCGCCAAGACCTGGTTCGCCAAGGCTAGGGGTCTGGCTGGAGACAGAGAAAGGGGTGGAGGTGGGGAGTAGATAGATGGAATGAAAGAAAAGGTGATAGAGAAGTAGAGGTTGAAGGCAAGAGATGGAGAGTTTCAAAATCAGGATTGAGAGGGGAGATTATTTAAAAAGGAGTAGAAAATGAGGAAAAGGGTGAAGTGATGGAATAGCCCGAGGCAGAGGTGCAGAGGTGACCGTGGTTGCGTGATGCTGTAGGATTTAGAAACCATCATGAAGCAAGCGAAAGCATTACGAGCTTTGCAACTTAAACTCAACCAGTGACATTGAGTCACAGCCGGTTGTTGTGTCTGCAACCCTGGGGAGTGTTTACAGTTTAACAGCCTGACGCAGTATGCTATTGAGTTAGATCAACACACCAGTAATAAATGACGTCATTAAAAGAAGTAATTACAATTGCACTTGAAATCATTGAACCACCACTTGACCACATGTTTCCCAAGGAAAAAAGTGACACTGTAATATTAGATGTATTGTGCTATTTAAATTGTTTTTGTTTTGTTAGTTTATTGACAACTACTGCATACAGAATGAGAAAATTGTATTGAAAAAAATTATAATTCATGTTAATTAGTAAGAGAATTGTCTTGCAATGCTCCACATCGGCTGTGGTGTCTCCTTCGGATATTAAACTTGTGATTTGCAATAAGTGCAAAGTGCAGGTTATACAAGACGGAACCAAGACTTCATCTTTCAATAATTCCAATTCCCAGGGTGAAAGCTATAAATCGGAATATTATGGACTATATCTGGATAATCACTGAATAACCAGCCTTTTGCTATTGTGCAAGACGCCAGAATCACCAAACTTGTAGAGTTTCTTGAGCCACACTCTGCCATGCCCAATCGCAAGTATTTCTCAAATGTTTGTTTACCCAGCCCCATATGTTGTTTACAGCCATGTTGAGAAGCTAATTGCTGATGCTGTTTCCATTAGCTTCACTACAGATATGTGTTGATTCCACAACAGGTGATATCAAATGAAATTCACAGATTTATGGTCAAACAAGGTTATGGTTTTATTTATTTCAAACATGCATACAGTTTACACTGAATGCTTCCTGTTACAATTCACAATTGCGCATGTCTGCAAATGAGGTAATATAAATATATTGTTATGAATTATTAAAATGTAAATATTGTTATTCAAATACACTTTTATAATTTTTTATGTGTGTTACTTTTTTTTAAATCTCAGTTCCTCAAAGAAAATCAGGGCCACAATCTCACTTTTCTTACAGCGAGCACAGTGGCTACTAACTTAGAATTTTAGGAGGGCAAGCAGAAAATTAAAAGTAATTTACATTTCCTCTCATTTTAACTGTATTATTGATAAATACTATTAAATCCAATACTGTACTGCCCGCTTCTTCTTCTTTGGTCTCCTTTCTTCCTTTTTAAGGAGTTAATGTTGGTTGGCCGACTACCTCATTTGCATGTTAGTGTCTACTGGGCCAAAATGTGGAACAGACAATTTCAATAATTCAATTCAATAATAATAAATTTGGCAAATTAACTGGTAGGGTCGCCAACTTCTGCAAAAAAAAAAAAATAGGAGCCAACCAACCTTCCAGTTTTTTTGTTTTTTTTTTAATATATATATATATATATATATATATATATATATATTTGGATAAAAACAACAACAACTAACAGAGTAAAATAACAATATAACAATATAAATATCTTTCTGATAGAAGTCTGTCCTCTTTAAGCAGGACAGTATAAAACAGTACAAATTCAGTGTACAGGTTTGTGATAGCACAGGTGTACAGGTGTATCCAATTTGGAGCACTATAAAGGCTACTTTGACAAAAAAAAAAAAAAAGAGGAGCAGTTTTGTTTTATGTGACTGGCAACATTTACATTGGACTTTATTTACAAAGCACATCTCCACTCAAACAGTGTGCTGTGTTCACATGCAAATAAATGGTCAACTGAATTATAGCTATACTGCGGTCAAATTATTCAGCTGCCATTACAATATTTTTTGGCTAGGCCTAATCATTTGACATGGTCAATCAATTTCAAAATCAATTTGTGGTGTGATTTAAGAATATACTGTATGACTCTCTTCGACGCAATACTAATTTATTGACAGTCCCTTGTGACAACCAGTGGTAAGAGCAGCCCTTCATGTGCGAGCTCCCAGCACCATGACAGAGCACTGTCAAGGTATGGAAAGGAAACCAAACAAAAACATTTAGAAAAATAGGCAGAATGTGAAGACAAAAGGCTGAACCATGGATACTAAAATAACCAAAAATAACACAAATAGGGCCCCATCATTTCCGCATTAATGGAATCACAAAATTGGCCAATAAAAACTGAATTTAATAAAAACTGAAATGGACATAATGTGAGAAGGAAGAAGAAGAAAAGAAGGAACGTTCGTGTGGTATTTCCCCAGAAGACGGCTGAATCGTGGCGAAATCTTATTACAAACTCTAAAACCATCACTTCCCAACATGTTGAAATGGCAATAAAGTTATGCATTTATTTAACAGGGATTTTATTTACTAAGCCGAAAAGCACACTCTATGCTGGTAAAAATGAGTGCAAAATGTAAAAAACTTTCATTACAATTAAAAGAGAAAAAAACAATTTGGGGTGGATTTTTTTTTCATATGGCCCTACACACAGTAATTTCATGAAGTAGATACATACCATTTTTTTTAGCCTTTTTACTAACTCAAAAAAATATACATATGTATATAAACATATCAAAGATGCCCCATGCATCTTTTGATTTTTCAGCCTTCAGTGGAAAACGTTTGGGCTCCACTGGTGTAGAGTAATGCACGAGCAATTGTTTACAAATACATTTTCCTAAGGGATTAATTAAGTGTTAATTTCTAAATTGTGCTAATAAGTCATCTTTCACAAACCTGCTTCTCATTTTGAATCATAGTGTGCTTCTACAGATAAGTTGATCATGTGCCTAATATGGATGACAACTTGAATCGGCATAAAATGGTTTACATGAAGAGGTTTGGTCTTGAGTTTTTGTAATTATTTTAGACATCTGAAGAATATGAAAGTCCAAAACTTACTTTACAAGCACTATGGTTTTCTAGCTCTTACACACAATCACACTTCCGCATACACACACATGGTGTACACAAACAAATGAACACAATAACGCTTGCCCATGATGCACAAACTAACACAATGAAGGGGTGGTTCCTTGTAATGGCTTTTATTAGTCTAACAAATGTAATCCGGGAGATAAACATTTTTAAAAGGACATTTATGGCTTTTATCATCCTCTGTTGGCAGCCAGATGTAACTGCAACAACTTACTGAGGTTCCTGAAGTCTTGCGTACAGCTGGTGAAAGATATCACCAAACAAGTACACACGAGCGTGCCTTTGAAATGTGTTTACTAAATATAATGTTGCATATGTTAAAGGATATGCCTTTTAGCTTTTTGTTAAAAGGTGATTTAAGTGAACAGTTTAAAGAGAGAGATAATAAGAGGTGCCACTGGTCTAGAGTTCCCCTGTTAAAGTGGCTCCCAGGGGGACCCTCCAGCATCTCGTTTTTCTTTTCCCATTGTCTATAATGCTGAGTCACCCTTATCAGCGTCTTGCCTTCTAACCTCCCAATTTCCTTCTTCTAACACTTCCTCTCTTTTTTTGCTCTTGCCCTCTTCAACTGTAACTCCGCATTTCCTGTCCCTTTTATCAATAATGTATAAGTATATATATTATGACTCATTACAATAAAAACATAGAGAACATACAACTCCACAGCCAAACAACAAACAGGAGGAAATATTTGTCTAAAATGCATTAAAAAGGATGTAACGATTGTGCTCGGTGTTTCAGGTCCAATATCCACCAGCCAATCCAATATTATTTTATTATTAAATGTAATTTTGTGTCGTATTTATGATGAGTGTTGAACCACATCAAAAGGTAAGTCCAACTTTAAGCCTTTCAAACTCATGGATTGGAGCTTCGGGACAAGATAAAAGGTAAGGAGGATATTAATTCACTTTAATCTCATTAAACTCTGACAGTGCAAAACATGTTAATTTTTCCCCAGGATTATTGTGTACATGCATTTTGTAGTGTGGAGTGGAAACAAATACAGTGTCCTGCTGGCCTGCTAGTGGGGGCCTGCATGAAAATTATGACGCTTGATTGTCTTCCATAGGCTTTGTGATGACCGAGAAAATGTAAATGGCTACTCCGTCGACTTTTAAAACAAATGTCACATCCTAAGTTATTACATATATTTTGTAGTACGGTTGTACTTCCCTAGGTCCGTGGGTCAATCACTTGTTTGTTTATATCCATAATTAATTCATACCTGATTCTCTTACAAGAAGCAATGGGAATCTAGGAAACGTCACCTGCACTGTCCAGTTTCCAGGTATTTATTTCGCAGACTAGTTGAATTAGTCTTAAGATACTGAATCGTTAATTAGCGACTCTAATTTGTCCATAGGTATGAATGTGAGTGTGAATCATTGTCTAAAAGTGCCCCGCGCTTGGCTGAATGATTTCGGATCATATCGTTTGAAATCCTGCGGCTTTTAGATTTAACTGTAGCGTTTGACACAGAAGATTATGCCACGCTTCTTGGTCAGTCTGAACATACTGTGGCACTGCCCACAAATGGTTCTCATCCTACCTGCCTAATAGGAATTTTTCTATGAAACTTGGCCAACATTCCTCCTCTGCATCTTTTTTAAACTGGGTCCTGCCTTGGACATCATCCTCAGAAACCACAATACAGCATTTTTATTGATTTATTGCATGCATTCATTTATTGTCTTAATGTCTATATGGCGTGTGCAGTACTTTGGTCACTTTGGTTTTAAAAGGCACTATATAAATAAAGTTTGCCTTGACGTGACTATGTTTACATCATCTAACATTTCCAAAACAAAATTTAAAGTATAAATAACTTCGCATAATAAACAAAATCAACTGAATAAATAAACAATTCTGTCCTATCTTTTAATTGAAAACACATCATATAAAAAAAAAAAAAAACAGGCTGCAAAAAGTAGTTAATGGCTAAGCACTATACAATATAAAATGACACTAACTGCAAAAGGCAGTGAGAAATATGGCACTTTTGTGAAATAAAACATAATGCAATTGAAAGAAGACCCTTAAATATTTTACCTGACAAAAAAGAGGATGCAGTTGCACAAAGGCCAAGGGTGTCAAAAGATGGGATACTGTATGCTTTCTCTCATTCGCTCTCTCATAAAGAAGAGATATGTCCCTCTCATGAAGAGGGAGCGGTGATCGTTATCTCTTCAAATCCTTTCTGCTGTTTTCTACTATTCTATGGATAAAACCGAAATAATATCAAAATAACTCATGCATGCGCTCATTAGGCCCTATGAAATATGTTTTATTTTTTCCATTTTTTAGAATTCAGTTTGGGGTTTTTTTTTACACTTATTTTTACCTGTGTAGTGTGTGTAATTTTGAAGTTTGTGAATAAAAGGTCAGTTAATTAAGTACAAAAAAATGTACTGATGCAATCCATCAATGGAAAATTTAGCCAATTGAGAGAGCAGTTGAGAAATGGAAGGTAGCGGAAGTGAAGCCAAGAGTAGGGCCTGCCAACTTCCGTCAGTGTTTATCGTCATTTCAACATTGGAGCGGAAAGCTTAGTGTTTGTAATGCGATTCCGCCACAATGTAGCTGTCCGCCGGTATATAATTGCATACACAAAAGTTCCTACATTAAACATTCTCCTCACGATGACAGTATTTCATTTACTTGATGCCAATTTCTGTGATATTCCGCGTTTAACAGTAAATTCAAATTTTATTGGCCAATTCTGTTCGTGATACGGTTAACCAGGAAATCATAGGGCCCTAATTCATGGATATGCGTGTGCAATTTTCAGAGTTTCCAGAGTCATTCTGACCAGAGCTTACAAGCATGTAGCCACAACATGTGATATGTCATGTAAACATACAGCCACTAAAACATGGCTGCTTTAGCCAATAAAACACAGCTAACATATATTGGTGACATTCAAATCCTTGCAGGTGGACAAACATTAGAATGCGTTTTCCTCAATCAATCAGAAAGCAAACTGATGTGTTCCAATGACTGCTGGGATTGATGGGTTGTTCAGGTCAAACATCCACTGTGTCTTGTATATCAGCTGAGATCTAAGGTGTCACAAATCTCCTTGGGAAGAGCTGGAAAAGTTGCAATTACTGCTTGAACAAATAGTTTGGACATAGATTAGGCTACTGTTAGTGAGACAATGTTTTCTTTCCTCCCTCATCAATGGAGCTCTCAGCACCAAGGTCAGGGGTGAAACCCTTTACAACAGCATAGAATCGGGGAATCATAATTCAACATGCCTTTCCCTAGGTAAATAGCAGGAAAGGGTAATAACTCAACTCCACACCAAGCACAAATGGTGTTTCCTCTGCAACCTTGCCAACTTCCCCCTTTGGTGTGTTTGACCATAGGTGTGTACATACATACAAACATACACACACACATACATACACACACAGATAGATGCAAAAGAAACATATACTGTACATGCACTGTTAATTCATCAATAAAAAGATACTGTTACCTGGCTCAAATCTACTTTTTTCAACCTAAAAAAAAAAAAAAAAGACTACCACGGCCAGCTATCAGAATCAAGTGAGCTCACAAAACAAGCAATGTGGCTTCAGTTAAAATTGCACTCACTGAACATATTCACAGACACTTAAGAAGTAAAGTAGTAATTAAAAGGTAAAACTGAGATGTGCAATGGAGTTAATAATATAACGACAGTGAAATTGAATGCATTTCAAGTGTGTGATTAACAAAACAGGACATTATCTTATGGAATCATAGGAGTGCCACAATTAAAAGGAAATACATGTGAAAATAATAATAATAACAAAAATAAAAACATATACAAATGTAGTCACACTTTATCCATTATGTCTTTGCTTTTCTGTATTGTCTTTGTACTCGTTGTTTTGTTCCTGTTTTGTCTTTTCAATTTGCAATGAATTCACTTGATGCCTCAAGCTGGAGAAGACAAACAAAGTCAAGCAAGTGACCCGACGACATTATTTTGCAGCTGTAGAGTGCAGGTGATCACCAAGCCAGGTTTTAGTGAAACAGAAACCTGGCAGAGATTTAAAAAAGTTAAGGTTACCCAGAACTGAATAGTTCTTAATTATACAAAAAGGCTAACTGGATGACCATGAATACGCTTAAAGTCGATGGCAATAAAAGTTCAACTTACAAAGACATTCACAGTTCAGAATTGTCATGGTAGGTTTACTGTCACAGAGAGAAGCAGATGAAAAAATAAATGTAAAAAAGCACTAAATAAAGGTTATAAAAGAATTTGTATTTGATTGAGGGAAATATTTATCGATCCAAGCACAACATGACTAAGTACTTTGGCATTTGGAAACGGTCCTGGGCAAGCAAAGAGATCAGACGTTTCTTATAGTTGGTCACCAGAGTTGCACGCATCTCATCTCTGTGGGGGGTCAGAATTCTTGCTGGTTGGTAAGAGGATCAAATACACACGGACCCCAGTGTACATCCACAACTGAGGCCAACTTGTGCAGCCTTACTTCTTGTGTTGTTAACCTGTTTGTAGGACTTTGTCAAGCTCCACAGTGCAAAAATAATGTGCATGTATATTACACAGTTGCAACTGACTTCAGCCGTCTCAAGCAAGAGCTATCTGATCAGGTGAATTCATAGCATCCGACATTCAATCGCACACCATCTAGCTTCTTCAGTATCTGCCAGTGGAATCAAACCAAATGCGAGGCATGCTGCTGATGGAGCAAATTTCCTCACACCCCCACCGCTACCCCCTGTAACGTGCTCCACCACCCCCCACTTCACACTTATGATTTCTATATAGAAAAGAGGATTTAAAAGGAAAACTCATCACGAAGATAAGCAGGCCTCAAACACAAAAAAATCCCCGACATGTCAGCTGGAATGAGTACTAAATGTTAATAATTTTATTGAAATTAATCAATTGCTATGCTTGTTCGAGAGTGCAGAGAGGAAATTGGGGGAAAGGACAGGTTTGAGAGTTTAAATTAATGTGAAAGGACTGAAGGAGAAAAGAAGCGTATTCACACCTATCATCTAATTATCCAACAACATTAATCCCATTACAGCTGGAACTGATTGCCATGGTCCAGATCCTGGTTGCTCCTGCAGAGGCCTGTTGTTATTGCGGTGGAGCCTCGGCTCCTGCCTGCTCTGGCCAGATAACAACTTTAATCATGCTTGGCAATCTCTATCTGCACCGGAGATCAGGCCCAGAAGGCTTATCGCAAGTTCACATCAAGCTAAAAGCAGAACAAAGAAAAAAACACAAGGGAACACCACCAAGGCCCTCGTGTGTGTGCGTGGGCGGGTGTGTGTGTAATTTAGATGTGCTTAAGTATTTCAATTCAATTTTTCTTACAAAGAAGTAATTCATTTCTCAATTACGCATGCATGAAACAATTACATGACTCAAGCGCTGACAAACTGATAGCACAGTAACACATTCCTTTCACAAAGCTAAGCCACAATCTACTTGAAAAAAGAACTTTGTCCCTTTCCAAGTAGAAACCTCACTTTTGAAATCATGACATTACCAGAGGAATATGAGTAGAACAAAACAAAAAGAGGTTGGCTTCGAGATTTCCTTGTCGGTGATCTGCAGGCACCCAGGTTTGCTTAAAGCTGTAGTAGGCAACATATTATTCACGTTGACCTCAGAGCTTCAGCACTGATGTCATAGAAACTAGGCTCTCTCGCACACAGAGACGCACACATCCAATCGGCATTGTGGATCTGCTTGCTGTTATCTATCATCAGCAGGCCTCCTTATCGGCCCCTAAACATCTTCCACAGAAGGGTGGGGGACAGCCGAGCAGGCTGCACTGCCATTAAAAACACACCACAACACATTCATCTACCGGCTTTGTATTCTCCCCCCCCAACTATGTCCACTCCTCTGCCTCTAGTCTCTTTTATCACCCAGCTCTGCCTTTTCTTTTCTTTACTTATCTGGAGATACACCCCCAGCCAATCGCAAACAAAACTAATGACAACAGCGTGAGAATGCTGTAAGAACGGCATGCAACAGCTAGATGTAATTAAAATGTGACCTCTAATCTCCATCTTTGCTTCTTTCTGCCCTACCTTCCATCTCTTTCTCTCTCTTCTGCTTGCTGTTATCAGCAGCAGTGATCACTGCCATGTTTTATCATGTCTCCCATCTCAACTGCCAAAATATAAGCCCAGGGATCCAGCGATCCAGTGGGCTGCCTGCCTCCCCCCACCTTCCCTTCCCTCTATCTCTTCATCAAGGAGAGGAGCCTTATCAAGCTGAAACATCTCCAACTGCAGGGGAGGGTGACGCACAAAAAGGCACAGACAAATATCTTGCTGCTTCACAAACACCCTCTTCTTCCATCGGCCTCCGGAATCCCTGAAACCTAATGTATCATTGGGGGTTGTACGATGTTGTCCTATTATGTACCATTGGGGCACTGTTTGGTGGCTTTAACAAAAGCAATTTAGAGTGCAGTGCAACAGAAAAGAACAAGTTTGTATACCACATGTTGAGCAATTGGAACACGTGAGTCTTGATAAGATGCACACACAATATGATACATTAGTTTCTAACGTAATCTTATACGGCGAAAGCTTAAAAGGTTGAACACAATGCACCAGAAAACCACAATTAACTGTACAGGCACTGTTTTAAAACAAATGATCACATTCTCTAAAATGTACAAATAAATTGGATTGCAATACCAGTATGGATTAATTAATACTCATCGCGGTACACTGCAAACTGGTCATCAAGCACAGGACACATTGCGACAACCATTCACTTTATTAACATTCTTACCTATAACTAATAACGAGGGTACAACTTCACAAAAGTGTAACATGTATATAGTCTAAGTATATACTGTATGCATATACAGCAATAAGTAATTCCGTGGATAGCACCAGCAGCTAACATTAGTGGTCAACATCACTGTCTTCCCTTGTTGCACAGACAATCAAAATTGCATCAACTCTGGGCAGCTGCGAAAGGATCCGATACAAGACATAAATAAAACCTGTGCTTATGTGCGTCACATTAAATGTGTTCCCGTGCTAATAGGGGAGCAAAATGGGTGGCGGACAGGACATGACAGGGTCAGGGGTTCAGTGCTGAGCTTTAGCCTGTTATGGGTTCTAGCTGTAAATGTAGCCCGTGTTATTATTATGATTATTATGCAACAGCAAAAACCAGTTTCAGAGTTGCATATTTGCAGTCCAAAATACTGGGAATAATTCTAAACTGCGGACAGAATGAGGTACAATTTGAAGGGATCTCACCCACCAATATAAATATTATCTGCCGGAAAAAACGAAACTGATATGATGAGCTCAGCCAATATTCGATATTCACGGCTTCACTCCCACATTCCAAAAAACATGCATGTTAGGTCAATTGGTGACTCTAAATTGTTCTGAATGTGAATGGTTTGTCTATATGTGCCCAATTGACTGGCGACCAGTCCAGAGTGTACCCCGCCTCCCGCACAAAGTCAGCTGGGATAGGCTCCAGCATACCCCCGCGACCCTAGTGAGGATAAGCAGCATAGAAGATGGATGGATTTAAAAATTACTTTTAAGAAGAGTACAATGAAAAATGTTCTTAAAATATACGGCAATACAGTATATTGCAATCTTCTAATTTATTATCCACACTACATTCTTCTCCACTCTGTGTGTACCGCCTCCAACCACCGAGACAGACACTGAATAAGTGACAAAAATGTTCACTCTGTTCATGCCATTGTTCAATGGAACAAACACGCCAAGGTGCTGAAACCAATGCTCAGAGTGAAAACTTTTCCTGCCTGCTTTGAGGCAGGAGATGATGAAAACAGACACACATGCATGACCACAAAGCCCTTTTTCCTTAAAAAGAAATCTTTTTAAATCACATTTTACCTTTGCAAGATATGATGACACAAGATCTTGTGACTCCCTTAGTACTTAGTTCCCAATACAAGATTTACTTTGTTACTTTACTTTAATACATTTGATAGACTATAGTCTATAATTATCATTATCACTGACTTGTCAACAAAGTAGGTTTAAACTTTATAATGCGGGACTACACTAAGTATTAGCCACGGTCCTGTTTTTTTTCTTTTTTTTTTTTACAACCAGTCTTACAAATCTACAACAATTTTATGACACATAACCTGTGTTTGTCTATGGGAAACCTGAAAAATTGTCTTTTGGACAATCTATTGACACAATTAATAGTTAAACAGTGTGCTAAGGACATCTTTACGTTGTAATGTTTCTGGATTCTGCTTCCCATCATGGCGGCCAAACCCACGCAGGGCGAACTACAGAAATGGATACAGAGTAAACAGTCCATCTAGCTCGCGTCTGTGGTCTCAATACAGGCTTCCCGCTACATGTAATTGATTGTGGCGACGCGCCACTACAAAACCAAAGCCGTCACTCCTCACATTGTTTTTTTTTATTTTTTTTTACTACATGACTATCTCAAGTAGTATATTGTATATATGGATATACTGTATATGCTAAATACAGTAGATACATATATAGCTTATTTAGGCACATTTTGAACACAATTAGTTTGAAAACAATTTCAAATATCATAAAAATATTTCTCTGCCCTTTATTTTGATAAACATACACCTGAATCACCTTTCTGCCCTTCTGACACTTCCACATGTGTGACCAGAAATAGAGTGTGAGAGTAGGAAGATAAAAAAGGAGCATATGTGCGAGTGCGTACTCTCCATTAGCATTTTTCTCCTGAAATAAGTCCATACAAAGCGAATCAAACTAGTAACATTTTCACTCATATGCTTATAAATCTACAAGTCTGAAACACAGAACTCTCACGTTGACGTCTCAGATGCACAAGCTGCACTCACGGACGTAGATAATTGTTATCAGAAGGGTACTGGAGCTTTGTGGGAAAGATGACTGACATTCTGGCCCGTGAATAGGCCCGTCATGTTAACAAATTTGGCTGGACAATAATTGTCCTACAAATTATTGCCAATAAACAATATTATTGTCAACATTATTTAGAGACTACTTTTTAATGAATTTAATGATAATATATGGCAAAATAGTGTGATTACACCGTATGAAAAGCAATACATGTTTTATTTTTCCAAGAGTATTTAACATTATTCTGTGTCCAGCTTTAGACAGTGATCCTATCACAGGAGTCTCCAACAGGTAGCTCGTAAGCTACCAGTATCTCACCAGCTGATGTTGAGTAGTTCACCAAAGAATATTTGCTTCACCTCTTAGTATTTCTGTAAGTGTTCAAACATCAAGCCTTTGTTTAATGACAAATGGCAAACATTTATTTCATTTATTTTTGTTATTCACCATTTTGGGAGCAACTCAGCATAAAATATATTATTTGTCATCATAATGGAAATGTATCTTTAAAGGAAAACTATTTTTTGTACTTAGACTGCACACTGGGAGGAGATGTGCTTTGCCAATACTGTAAAGTGTAATTGAAATGTTGGCAGTCACATAAAACACAAATAACGCACCTCTCCTTTCTTTTTGTCAAAGTAGATTTACTAGATGAATAGTAATTTAATAGTGATGCAATTTGGATAGACTTGTGCTATCATAACCCAGGAGAGATTTATAAAACAAAATATTTGATTTGTTATTTTGTTAATTGTGTTATTTTGAAATAAATATATTATTGAACAACTCAAGTTCCTATGTGTTCGTGTTACTCTAAAACAAGCATCAAGTAACAACAAGCAATAAATTAAGGTTTGTGTCAAACAGTACTGACCGTTCTACTTTTGTATTAGTCACGTGGCACTCTTCTTCAACAAAAGGAGGCTCGACATTTTAGACTCTCACTTTAAGTTCTCTCAGCAAAACAGTTTTGCCGTGTTCTCGATTCATAAGCTGCTGGTTATTGAAAAAAGTAAAATACATATGTTAATAAATAGGTCATAAAAAATGGCTATTTATCATAAAAGAATTGCAGACACAGCTGTGATATTACACAGCGGTGGCAGTCTCATACAGCTCACCACCACAGCTTCAAAAAAACCTAAGGGAAACTCTTACAGAGTGAACCCCCTTGTCATTCAGCCTGTTTGGTGCAGAATATGTTGAGGCTGGCAAAATTGTCACGCTTGTTTTTATCTAATTAACTTTAATTGAACTGACTGGTGACCAGCCCAGGGTGTACCCCAACTGAAATCAGTTGGGATAGGCTCCAGCGTACCCCGCGATCCTTGAGAGGATAAGAAGCATAGAGAATGGGTGATTTAAATTGACTTACAGATTATCGTGACAGGCCTTACCACACCTCTGCAGGAGTTGGACCCCCTCATAACCCAAATGACCAAAGTTCTTATCACTCTTTCCTATCAAAATGTCTACCAAACCACAAGAGAGTCACAGGGATGAGAGTCTGGCTGGCCTCGACTACATCCAGGCCTGGTACACTGGGAAGCATGGCGGACCAGAAGCACTGATAAAGACAGTCATGACACCCCTGAGACGCACATATATGCTCTCTCTCTGTCTTTTATTGTCACCCATACACACAAAGTCTAGCCAGCCTTTATCAGCTGCTGGGTCTGGAGTGCATTTCTAGGCCACACTGCTTGCTGTACTGTACAACTGGGAGTTTGCAGCCAATAACCTTGTATGCATATGGAAATAAGCAGGAAAAACCACAAATATATTGATGATACTTTTTGCTGATACTTGCATCATCAATAGCAACTGAGTGGAAAGGACCAAAAGGGTACTTCAGTTTCAACAAATATACTCTAATTCCCTTCAGCTTGTTGCACTCACATTGCATTATCAACACTGACTGACACGTAACTCTCGTTACACCAAACAGTTAACGTATCAGTGCTAGTTTACAAAGAGCCTAATGACAACTGATCCTCTTCCCATCAACCTGCACAATACTGTCTACTACGAAGATATTTACAGCTCCTTATCCAAAGCATGCGACTGGCTGGGATAGACACTCCCTGTTCAGTGCTGCAGGTAATTACGTGATGTTTGATGAATGATGTAATGCAGTCTTGAATGACAAGTGGAATAGTTTGCTTACTGTTTACATTTCCAAATAAACCGACCTGCTGGTGAAAGATTTATATTTGTCGTTCAAAGTTCTTTCATGGAATAATGCAAACTTTTCATCACCATAGAAGGAAAAAATGCTAACAAACCCTAATATAATGAATACACTAAATGAATAAATGTACTAAAATATTTACTTCTAAGGAGCAATCGGGAGGAAAGATCAGCCTATCTGGACGCCCCATCTCTGGGAATACAAAGACAAGTGAAAGCCAGTGGGAAATGCACCGACGGCCTTGGCGCTGCCTCAGAAAGAAAACAAATGAAAAAGATCCAATTTGAATGTTTATCGCGCCTCACATCGGATCGCTGCTTTATCTGTGCTCACATCTGCTTTCTCATACAACACTGACGTTCACAGCAGAATTAAACAGGAAGTCTCGGCTACACTTTGAGCTGCCAATGGAGAATGGACACGCAAGTCTTTTGATGAGAAAAGTCTTTTCTTTTTCAGCCTCGGCAGGAAGAACACGGGAGTGGCGCTAAAACAACTTTTATTCAAGCGTAAATTTGTCATTTTTTCATATTTGGCACATGGACATACATTAGGCATCAGTGTCAGACTGCCTAGTGGGCAAAAAGCAGGAGGTTGTGTGTTTAGAAAAAATAGCATCTCGTAAAAAGTATGCCACTGTAGAAAAAGTTGGTCACTTTTGGGGATGCTGCTGCTCCTCGGAAGAGAATCTTGTCAATCTGCGCAAAAAACTTGGGAGTCCAAAGAAGCAAACAACAAACATGTGAGTCTTACTTACGCTTTATCTGCCGGGGTTTGCTCTGCTTCCTCCTGGACATGGTGACTTTTCCTGGGACCAGGAGCCCAGTCGGACGGGCTGAGCGGCGCAGCAGCGTGCTAAGTCTTCTCGGTTCGGCTTGACTCGGTTCTAGTGCTGCGACTCGTCGCTCGGGTCCGAGAGGGACAAAATCTACATGACCCGCCTGCACTTCGCTAGCGTCAGCCACGACAGCTTCCTACCTGTGGCTGAGTCCCTTGGCTGTCCGTCCGAGCGAGTCGCCGTCTCGCCCTGTCTCCGCTTTGCTGCTAACGTTAGTCCACCTTACTCCGCGTCCCAGCAGTACCGGAGGCCGGTGGAATAGGAGCAGTTCTGCTGTAATGTTGCTTTCTGTTCGAGTGTCGCCTCGCAGGTCCGCCGTTGGCCCGCCTGTACCGCCTCTTAGGCTAGCAGCCACTATCCAACATCCGCTCACACAGCCAAGTCGGCGTACACTTGACCCGCCTCTTTTGACACCGCACTGCTCCCTTATTGGTTGAATTCTCCTAAACGTTTACAATGACTGGTGTCTCTTTTGTAACGCAATTCTATGTTGCAAATTATTCTTGGACATTATTCTTGTGCATCATCTGTTCGCTATCATTTCGTCATGCTCACAAATTAACTGAGTTAAAATTATGCCGTTTTTTTTGTTTGAATAAACAATTTTGCTGACAATGATATGTCTGTCAATTGCTATATCACCCCAGTAAGTACAATAAACACCGATATGGAGTCTTACAACAAACTCTTTCATATGGTTTTGTTACTTTTTGGACGTTCTTTGCTCCCATCTAGCGGTCAGTTTCTAAACTACGCGTGCTGAAGTCAAGGCAGGGTCAATTTTTGTAACTGACGGGCTCCCCCTGTGTTTCATGTATTAAATGATCCATCTGCTCCTTGCTATTTGCAGACGATGCGGTCCTGATGGCCTCATCAGGCTGTGACCTGACCTGTGTTGGGACCTGGGATGAGACTCAGCACCTCCAAATCTGAGGCCATGGTTCTCAGTCGGAAACGGGTGGATTGTATGCTTCGGGTTGGGAATGAGTTCTTGCTCCAGGTGGAGGAGTTCAAGTATCTCTGGGTCTTGTTCACGAGTGAGAGAAGGTTGGAGCGTGAGGTTGACAGACTAAATTGGTGCAGCGTCTGCAGTAATGCGGATCGTCGTGGTGTTTTGTGGATACAAGCGGTGGAAATTAGTTTCCTCCGTTGGGTGGCTGGACTCACCCTAAGAGATAGGATGAGGAGCTCGGTCATCTGGGACGAGCTCAGAGTAGAGCCGCTGCTCCTTCACATTGAGGGGCACCAGTTGAGGTGGCAAGGGCATCTAGTCCGGATGCCTCAAGGACACCTCCCCGGTGAGGTGTTCCAGGCATGCCCAGCCGGGAGAAGGCCCGGGAATGCCTTGGGGTCCTTCCAGTGGAGCTGGAAGAGGTGGCCGGAAACCAAGAAGTTTAGACTTCCCTACTGAGGCTGCTGCCCCCGTGACCCGGACCTGGATAAGCGAAAGAAAATGGAATGGAATTTATCCACCAATCAATTTTGTATGCACGAGCCTATTTATTCATTTATTCTCAGTCTATTATCGTCATGTCTCTTGGCTGCACTGCTTCCGGCAGTGTATGTTACATTCAAATTTCAGAATCTATGTGTTGGCATGTCATTGGAATTTGCCCAGGGCCTTCAACATTAGGAGTGCTGGCTCGATGTCACTTAAACTATTAGCATTCTTTAACCAATCAGGTCGGTCTTTTTCATCCTCTGATTGGTTGATGATATTAAGTTACAGTATATGAACAAATCAGTGAGTAATCAGTGAACCACTTCCACTGGGAGTGAGTGTGTGTGCTGTGTTTTATTTAATTTTGTTTGCTTTTGTCATGTTATTAGACAAATAATGATTGTGAACTTCCCCAGATGGTGTTATAGTGTAGAGGTTTGTAATTGTTTTTTTTTTTTGCTTTTGTAATAATGGTATTCATTCCAAATTCTGTAAGGCCATATTAAGAGGATTGAGTCGCATCATTCTGCGATTGACTGGCGACCAGTCCAGGGTGTACCCCGCCTCCCGCCCAAAGTCAGCTGGGATAGGCTCCAGCATACCCGCGACCCTAATGAGGATAAGCGGTATAGAAAATGGATGGATGGTTGGAGTCGCTTCTTTCCCTGCTGAAGGCCTAGGTCCGATAATGCACCGCCCGCCACAGAATTTGTCTTTCAAACAAAAAATATAAGAACACCACAACTGGCTATGTTGTGCTAGTCATGTTTGCAAAAGTGATTTAAAAGAAAAGTTTGAACCATAAAGTCGATGTATTCTTCACAATTACAAAATAAACTGCATACAAATTGTCCATCCATTTTCTTGCACCAATAAATAGTTGTGTCCCGATGGCAGCAGCTTAAGCAGGAAAGACCAGACTTCCCTCTACCCGGCCACTTGGTCCAGCTGCCATTTGAGAGACATAGTCTCTCCAACGTGTCCTGGGTCTTTCCCAAGGCCTCCTTCGGTCAGACGTGCCCTGAACACCTCCCCAGGGAGGCGTTCTGGAGGCATTCTAACCAGATGCCCGAGCCACCTCATCTGACTCCTCTCAATGCGGAGGAGCAGCGGTTCTACTCCGAGTCTCTCCCGGATGACAGTGCTTCTCACCCTATCTCTAAGGGAGAGCCCAGCCACCCTGCGGAGAAAACTCATTTCAGCCGCTTGTACCCGCGATCTTGTCCTTTCGGTCACTACCCAAAGCTCATGACCATAGGTGAGGGTAGGAACGTAGATCGACCGGTAAATCGAGAACTTTGCCTTTTGGCTCAGCTCTCTTTTCACCACGACAGATCGGTGCAGAGTCCGCATCACTGCTGAGATTGCACCGATCCGTCTGTCCATCTTGTGTTCCATCCTTCCATCACTCGTGAACAAGACCCCGAGGTACTGAAACTCTTCCACTTGAGGCAGGACCTCATCCCCGACCCGGAGATGGCACTCCACCCTTTCCCGGGCGAGAACCATGGACTCGGACTTGGAGGTGCTGATTGTCATTCCAGCCGCTTCACACTCAGCTGCAAACCGGTCCAGTGAGAGTTGAAGGTCACTGCTCGATGAAGCCAACAGGACCACATCATCTGCAAAAAGCAGAGATCGAATCCTGCGGCCACCAAACTGAAACCCCTCAACGCCCTGGCTGCACCTAGAAATTCTGTCCATGAAAGTAGTGAACAGAATCGGTGACAAAGGGCAGCCCTGGCGGACCTCTGGGCGACCTCGGAAAAGCGGAATAAAATTGACGGATGGATGTGAGAAAACCGGAGTACCCAGAGAAAACCCACGCACGGGAGAACATGCAAACTCCAAACAGAGATGCCCAAATATGAGCAGAAAAGCAGAGTAAGCTGGGGAATTGTAACACACCTCCAACCTAATACTCATTTAACTCACATTCAGTTTGGCGCTTAATGTTTGTGAAATCCTCTCGGCATTTGTAGAAAGGAAGAATACTGTATGTGCACTTGAAAGGGCAGCCCAGAGTGCCACAAAGCTAAGAATCAGTTGTTTGACCCGCATGTGTGCTAGTGTTTATATGAACAATTCTGTCTGAGAATAAACAAAAAATACATAATACAAAACATATTTAGCAGTTTTTACCCTGTTACAAACATACCAAAGAAGCATCTTGTGTGTTATTTATATAATTATGAAATAGTGAATCACACAGCAGGTCAATACAAATCTTGCAACACGGGTGCTTGCTCGTGCATAAGCCTGTAACCCCTGCTTGTTTAAGAAAGGTAATGATTGACTGAAATCTTCTGTTTTGTTCTCATACTCTTATTGACCTGCAAATAGTACTGGTAGTAGGCTTAGACTCATCACCTGCATACTCTTAATTTTCTCGTACCATGTATTGGCCATCACTTTTAACTTGCATGAGAAGCGATCACCTTGGCATGGCACACCTTTACTTTGAGAGTTACTTTGTGGATTATTTCCACTCTTAATTTGAGTTCTTCTACTTATTTATTTTGTGCAGTGTGGCAGCTGTCATTTATGCAGGAGTGATTACATTCATGGAATGCGACAGCTTTATTAGGTGTGCGAATGTTGTAAGTATGACATGAGTTCTGACTAGGAATGTCCAATAATATCGGCCCACCAACAAGGTGCTTAGCATGTTGGCCACACAGTCAGGAGATCTGGTCTGTGGGTATGAATGTGAGAGTGAATGGTTGTTGCCCTGCGATTGACTGGCAACCAGTCCATGGTGTAGCCTGGCTCTCACGCAAAGTCAGTCCCACAGCCCAAATGAGGATAAGGGGCATAGAATAAGGATGGACAATATCGGCACATGAGATACCAGCAAAAAAGGAAGTATTGGACATCCCCAATTTTGACATGGTCAAAATTCTGAAAGAAGTCCAGAATTTCCCTCAATTCAAAATACAAATGTTAATAGGTATGACTGCATTACAGTCATTCAGCCAACCATATATTTGAGCACTTTATATTACTTTTGTATATGGAATGAATAATAAATGAAAAGAAACACAGATCTATACACGGATGTGTGAGCTGATTTGCTCTAGACCAAGGGTTCCCAGACTTTTTACAGTGGCATACCCCTTCAGACATTTGACTTGAAGCCATGTACCCCCTACTCCTGCACACTTAAAAACATACACCTTTTGATTTATTTCAATATCACTATGTTAAATTTACTTGAAATATTGAACCTAATTAATTGGTTAATTATTTTTATTGTTATTCTGGGTCAAAAATGTGTATTTTTCTTGGTCACATTTTGAGAACATTTCATATGAGCACTGGTTAATAGATAAGTAATCAGCCTACATGTCTTTTTTCCAGTCGGATGTTATCATCCTTTCATTTGAATAGCTTGAATTTTGAATCACTTTTCTGTCCACTCACGATGGCTAGTTTAAATCTGCATATTAATTTAACACCAAATTGCTGCAATTTAAATCCTCAAGATTAAACACTCTTATTGCACACAATAATCATCAAACTTACTTTCTTGTTCATATGATGCACATACGGCAGTGAACAACGTCTCATTTCTTCTCTGTTCTCTTTGCGCAATGAGGCATTTATGCTAACCCGTAATTGTGAGCGTAATATGCTAATTGTTTTCAGTTTTTATTCACGTAACCCCATTACAAATGCCGTACCCCATGGGGTACACGTACCCCACTTTAGGAATCTAGGCTCTGGTATATTATGATTTTTCATTAATGGCATTTATCATTTTTACACAGTCAGGAGATCTGGAAGACCTGGGTTCAAATCTTCGTTGGGCATCTCTGTGTGGAGTTTGCATGTTCTCCCCGTCCGTGCGTGGGTTTTCTCCCCCCAAAAAACATGCATGTTAGGTTAACTGGCGACTCTAAATTGTCCATATGTATGAATGTGAGTGTGAATGTTTGTTTGTCTATATGTGGCCTGCAAATAACTGGCGACCAGTTTGGGTGTACCCCGCCTCTCGCCCAAAGTCTGCTGGGATAGGCTCCAGCATCCCCGCGACCCTAATGAGGATAAGCGGCATAGAAAATGAATGAATGAATGAATATAATTATAATAAATACATACAATTAAATATGTTACTATACATACCTATAAGTATATATACTTATAATTAATATTTGCTATAATTGATTGATTTTAACCTGCGTTGTTTGGACTTAAATGGTCAAAGAGCAGGGCTATGTAATTTTTGACTCTGTGGTCAATGTACCGTAAAGGTCAAATCAATGATTACAGAATTTTAGCAGGCTGTGGTTGTGATGTTAAGACTTTGGTTGTATTTTGGTGAGTGGGTGTAAGAGGGTTTATGTAGGTGTGCATGTGTGTGCGTGCAATATCAGAGGACTAGGACAAGGGCAATGATTCAGTTTTTTAGCAGAATGAGAATATTGCTCATTTTTTATCTGCTTCATCTTGTGGCAGTGAACGCACAGGAAACGCAAGGTAAGGCAATAACCATATCCTATATTATTCCTGTGTGTTGAAAAGGGGGAAAGGTATATTTTTTGTTAACATAAACACTCAGTAACAAAATATAACTTCTGAGACATTGTTTAACACCTGGGAGAACCAGCATTTTGCATTTGCCTAAAAGGTTCCTAACAACAACAAATAGTTCTGGTTTGTCTGTGGTGGTCCGGGTAGCCATCGTCAGGCTCCTTTCCCAAACAGAGCAGCAAAACCATATACTCTCACCTGTTTGTGTTGGACTAATAAAGAAGAAAATGTCCCAAGGAGCAGCATAACCATAGTTTTGGATCCCAAAACTGACAGACGCTGAATGAAGTAAAAAAGGTTTACTAGTGGTAGTGGTAGTAAGGGAGGGATGGTATGGAGATGTAACCTCACTGACAGATAGATAGATAAATAGATAGATACTTTATCACAACACGGTACGATAGAACTGGCCCGGTGTGAGTGTGCTCTTAACACTCAATAGGAATCACATATAAATACAAAAATCGGTGACAATAAAGTGATATTATGTGTATTTCAAACAATAAACATTGATTTTTACATCTTTAGGAGGGAGCATTGAGCCAGTAGTGTCTCTGAAAAATGGTCACATAAGAGGAGAAATTGTGTCTGTAAAAGGCACAGAGATAAAAGTAAAGCAATTCCTGGGAATCCCCTTTGCCCGCCCTCCAGTGGGTCCCCTCCGGCTGGCTGCTCCCCAAGATCCAGAGCCTTGGGAGGGCGAAAGAGATGGAACACGGCAGCCCCCCATGTAAGAGTGACTGATTTGCATCATTGCTTTTTGTATGAAGCTAACAACCCCCTGTTCTTTTTTAGGTGTATTCAGGATGCTGAAATTGTTGTTAATGTTTCCAAAGCCATGTCAGTACAGTATACCCCACAACATCTCTCAGAGGACTGCCTGTATCTGAATGTATACACCCAAGCAGAGGCAAAAAGAGGTGACAAACTGCCGGTATGTTTAAGATACATACAGATACATACATACTGTCATCCCTTGGCACTTTGCGTTTCAAATTTTGCGGATTCACTCTTTTTTCAGATTGTCAAAAATATATGAATTAATAAGTCATGCTGTTTTGTGGTTGGCTTATTATTGGTCAGAACTAGGGCTGTCAATCGCTTAATCAATTATTTAATCATGATTATTCGCATTTTGTCCATAGTTAACTAGTAATACTTATAAGCGAGTTTTTATCTGTAATAAGTTTACCTTTATAAGGAGATATTTTAAGTTTTTATCAACATGAGACTGGATAATATATTTGCCTTATGCAAATTTTTGTTTAATAAACACTGGGTTCAATCCAAAGGGGAATTTAATGGAACCTAGTCCTTTTATATGTGTAAAAAAAACAAACACAATGTAGACATTGCTAACCACTGAAATATCATTCTCTTCAAGCAATGAAATGAATGATTTTCAGAGGGGTAAACCAATCAAATGACTTTCTTTTCAAACAGAAAAAAAGAACCAAGTCTCATGAAAATTATGTTAATTTGTGTTGGTAAATTATTCCTATATTGTATATTCTTCGCTCCTCATCTTCTTCTCTTCAATCTCCGGAGGATGGTAAGGATGAGCCAAAAAAAGGGAAAAGAAACACAAAATATCAATTGATGCTGAGTTCTCGTGATGTGTCCTGATGTTTTGTCTCACTTGCGGTCTCTCAGAAGTTTTGTTATACTGTAGCGTTTTCCCCAGAATGTTTGAATCTTTCAGAACATGTATTATGCCCAGAAAAAAATCTTTGAAGATGAGGTGGCACCAAGCATGACAAGAGCTCAGACTTCCAACATTTGTGCAACCTTTAGGCATATTTTTTTCATATTTTCATTTTCCAACTGTAGAGCCTCAACTGTAGTTTTAAGGACTCGGGTTGTGAAAGGTTTCTTCTTTTTAAAGTTTAACTTTGCTCTCTGTTGGTCAGGTAATGGTGTGGCTCCATGGAGGAGGGTTATCAATAGGTGCTGCTTCTCAGTATGATGGTGCTCCATTGGCTGCTTATGAAAATATAGTGATGGTTATTATTCAGTATCGCCTCGGCATTCTGGGATTCCTCGGGTAAGTAACCATATTGCCCACCTAATACTGTATGAATCTCAAATAATGAAACATCTTCACAATATGATAGACAAAAATGTGCCTCATTCTTTTCTAGCTTTTTACAACATATTGTAAAAAGATAAGGAAATCGATAAAGGATAAAGAAAATATTATTGTAATGTTGAATATTGTGCTCTTCCCATTATGATGAACACACTTCAGAAAAAAGATATTCTGTGGCACTTCAGCTGCTTGAAAGGAAAGCGCTTTTTACTGGGCCAGGCAATAGTCTGCACTTGCAATGAGCTTGACTTACAACATGAATGAAAGGGGAATAACTACAGAAGACTCTAACCAGGGTTATGGGGACAGATAAAAAAAATCAATAAGACAAACGTTAAAGGGCAAACGTAACAGATAACAGACAAGGTTAGGGCAACTACTAGGGAATGACACATAACAATTTACATAACTTTATATACTTTATTTATATTAACTAAACTTGTAGTATTTATAGCTGTTTACAAAGCAGTACCAGCAAAGCATGTTGGGAAGCAGGAAAAGCTCTCCCATCTTCCATCCATCCATTTTCTATGCCGTTTATCCTCATTAGGGTCACGGGGATGCTGGAGCCTATCCCAGCAGACTTTGGGCGAGAGGAGGGGTACACCCTGGACTGGTCGCCAGTCAATCGCAGGGCACATATAGACAAACAACCATTCACACTCACATTCATATCTATGGACAATTTAGAGTCGCCAATTAACCTAACATGCATGTTTTTGGAATGTGGGAGGAAACCGGAGTACCCGGAGAAAATCCACACACGCACGGGGAGAACATGCAAACTCCACACAGAGATGCCCAACGGAGATTTGAACCCAGGTCTTCCAGATCTCCTGACTGTGTGGCCAATGTGTTAACCACTCAGCCACCGTGCGGCCCTCTCCCATCTTATCCATCCATATTAGTTGGTGAATGAGGACCAATGTTTCCTGGCATTTCTGTTGTAGAAATTCACAGTAAATTAAAAAAGCAACTTGAATAGCATCCTGACAAATGTCCTGTTCTAAAGCACCGGAGACGAACATGTTCGAGGAAACTGGGGTTTCTTGGATCAGCTGGCAGCTCTGAAGTGGGTGCAGGAAAATATCGAGGCCTTTGGTGGTGACCCTCAAGCTGTCACCATTGCTGGAGAATCTGCCGGAGGCATCAGTGCGTCTATACTGGTAAAATGATTATTAGTAAACAAATGAGTCACAGAAAAACACATACCTTCACTTTTAGATTGTTCAGTGTTGCTAATAATTAAGGCAATTAAACTATATAATGAATTATTTATTTATTTTTACTCATCTATGTATTTTCATATTGATTCAGGTCAATGTATTGTATGTATTTCCTCAGACTCTGTCTCCACAAGCTCAAGGATTATTTCATAGGGCAATTTTTCAAAGTGGAGTTGCATTGGTTGGAACTTATACTAGCAGCGATTCATTGCCTCTTGTCAAGGTACTGTAAACATTTTTTGTCCTAAATTAGTGAGCTTTCAATTGGCCTCTTATTATATTTCTATTCACTTTAATTGGTCGAGGGTTTGTAAAAGGCCATCACTGGGTCATCAGGGCCGAGGTCTGCCATTTGGCTGGTCTTTACAGTATATATACGCTTTTGGAACACCCTAAGTTTCACAGTTTGAAAAAAATGTTTACATTTGAAATTGTTCAAGTCCAAAGAATAGGTGGAAAATGGTACAAAGGTAAGTGGTGAACTGACAGAGGTTAAAAAAGATAAAGTTACCCCAAGGTGAAAAATAATCAATTTCACAATTATACAAAAAGGCTGTGTTCTGCAGGTTGATCAAGCTTTGACAGTTGGTTCTACAAATTCCTACAGGTGTTCCAACTTTTCTGGAGCACGTTCTACCTTTTCTGTCTGCATGGAAGCTGTGTTTGGAACATACTGTGGCACAATACCCTCTAGATCCTCAGTTGAACAGTACTGTATTGCAGAAAGCAATCCATTGCTACAAACATGGCAAGAAAAAAGCAACTATGGACAGTGGAAAAGAGACAAAACTCCATAACACATCAACATGCAGCTTTTTCCTATGAAGAAACTGGGGTGTTCTAAAACTTTTGACCGGTAGTGTGTATGGTACGCACTCACAGCTAAACAGTGATAGAAAAATCAAACCATCTACGAATGTATTAGTACATACACTGGTGTTTCAAACTGTTGCATCAGTGCACATTTATATGTGTTTGTGTGTATGTGTACTGCAATTCTACTTCCTTTGCAAACAGGTTGTAGCCAACATGACTGGATGTTATAACAGCACGTCACAGATACTGCTTCAGTGTTTGAGAGAAAAAAGCCAAGAAGAGATAGTTGACGCGACTAAAAAGGTAAAAGAAATTGAGCGTTTGCAGTAGGTGCACACCAAAGTTCTGGTAAAAAAAGTTTGATTTGTCTTTTATGCTATCCTCAGATGAAAATTTACCTGGGAGGTGTGGTGGATGGTGTCTTTCTGACTGATACTGCAGAAGAGCTTCTAAAAAGAAAAGAAGTGATGCGGGTGCCTGTGATGATGGGCATAACCAACCATGAGTTTGGGTGGATTCTGCCTCAGGTCATACGGTTTGCTTTCATTCCAAGTATTCAAATACAGTATACTGTATGACATGTACACTATGTCTAGTGAAGTTGAATTAATACTCTTTAGGAAATATGGTTTACAGAATTTTGTTCTTCCCGGCTGGGAGAATGGTATGACCAGGGAATCTGTCCTGGCGATGGTGAACATGTTTTATCCTGGAGGGGTGAGTGCCAAGAAAATTGTTGATGATGACAATCATGATGGCAAAAAAAAACCCAACAACAACAAAATATAGATAACATTTTGGGCCTCCATCATTGACATTTACACACAAACAAAGTTATCTTTCTATGGCTGAATATTGTTTCTAAATTGTCATTCAGAAGGAAGGTCCTGCCTTGAAGATATCCATACCTAATTGGCTACCACTGCAGGGCAGCAGGAAATGACTCTAAATTGCAATTCTTTGATAAACAATTTGAAAGGGTGGTTAAAGGTTAAAGTTGACCGATGGTCACTGTTAACTATATGCCATGCCCTGTTACCAATATTGATAACCCAGCCCCACAACAACATGTTTGCATCGATTACCACTGTGAACACAAATGGTAATGTACATAACAAACATGTTGCCAACCACCATAAAAACAAACAAGTACCTATACCACCCTGAGGCAAATGTTACTTTGTTGAGTAATGTAAATATTTGTGATATTTAGTCATCCCGGTAGTGGGCACAGAACAAAAGATAAAACCTAAAATAGAACCTTGAGAAAAACAAGTAGTTTTTGTTTGTCAAGTTGTACTTTAACCACTTCCCGGTTCAAGGTTGATAAGGACAGGGTTGGTTCAAAAAGTGAAAAATACATTTCTCGAACAAAACACACATTGAGAAACAGTCTATTTGTGTTTGTTTTTTAGCAGACTACTTTGCAGGGTACAAAAACACATAAAACACGCAGTTTGACTACACCAGGTGAAACTACTAATCAGGTGACAACAGACAAAGCAAAGTGACATGACAAAATTACATCAATTTGTGACTTTGTTATAAATGATAAAGCAATAGATTGACTTGTTGAGATTATATAAATAAAATGTATAATGATTAATGTGATTTATATGCAAATGTGGCAACAACAGCTTATCATTTGTCTACAGACCACAAATTCAGCATAAGTCGTTTTATGACAGTAGTTAGGTTATCGTGGTTTCTTGTGTGATCAAAAATAGAACAAAGCTACAAATCACCTAGCATTGTGTCTGATCTAGGCCTCTTCAGCCAACAGCCTTATTGCAGAGGAATACCTGAAAAATGCCAAAACTCCAGAGGAGATAAGGGACGGATTCACTGAACTTATGGGAGACCTTCTAATGACACTGCCTGTTGTCAAGGCGGCAAACTATCACACAGGTCAGAAATATTCCTCTGTATATTTTGATATACATACTCTATTTGCAGTTCTGGGTTGAAGTTTCAGCTTGCATTTTAAAACGTTTCTAACCTAGTATGATATAAGTTAAGCTTATATGTTTTTGGTATGCCTCTGAAGTACACAGACGATGAAGCAGTCATTTGACCGGGTTCATGCATTTGTTGTATTTACATTCTCATTCATGTTTAGATGCAGGTGTGCCAGTTTACATGTACGAGTTTGGATATCGTGCCGAGATGCACAAACACACCAGACCGACTTTTGTGAAGGCAGATCATGCAGATGATGTCGTATTTGTTTTTGGAGGATGCTTCTGGAATGGAAATATACAAATTAAAGGTATGTTGTATATTATTTATTACCGGTAATGTATAATATGTGGGCAAGTGGAGAAGGTAAGGCCCATTTGCTAGGATGAATCAATGAACAAATTGAGTGTCCCTGTGGCTTGGTATCTGATTCCTTTTGGCATATTTTCAGGCAATATAACCAAAGAGGACGAAAAACACTGTTTAACCATGATGAAATACTGGGCCAATTTTGTCCGTACTGGGTGAGTAAGAACAGAGCATCCCTACAAGTGCACTAGTCCAGATTATTATTGCTATTATGGAATATGGAATATGGGCACAAAAAAATCATGTGTAAACAGAAAAAAAGCATTTTCATTTTCTCCTCAGTGCAAACAGAAAAAGTTGTTTCATTTTCTCCTCAGCTCTCCAAATGGTCCAGGGCTCGTCACCTGGCCTCAGTATGACAAGCAGAAGCAAGAGTACATTGCTCTAGACCTCAAACAGACTGTAAGACAGAAACTGAAGAAGGACAGAGTCAATTTTGCAACAGTCACCCTACCCCAGAAGATGGAAATGTTAGCTGCCAAATCTGGAAAATGAACTCTGGAAAGTTTATGTTTTCATCACTGATACTCCCAGAAGTGAAATTGTTTTACACAATGAAGTGGCAAGATAACTCGTGGCCTCTGTATATTCTAAAAATAAGAAAATAGCTCACATATGGAGGAGAAATTGAAAGGGTAAATGAACATAATTTTTTGGGCGCCATAATTGATGACAGAATGAGTTGGAAACCCCACCTCAAAAACATACAACATAAAGTAGCAAGGAATACTTCAATACTGAAAAAAATAAAATTTGTCCTGGATCAAAAATCACTCCAAACTCGCTATTGTTTTCTGGTGTTACCATATCTAACTTACTGTGTGGAAATATAGGGAAATAACTACAAAAGTACACTTCACTCGCTTGATGTACTGCAAAAAAGATCAATTAGGATAATCCATAACGCGGCATACAAAGAACAGAACATACAAATCCACTGTTTCAAAAATCAATTATTAAAATTTGCTGATCTGTTAAACCTTCAAACCGCTAAAATGATGCATAAAGCAAACAACCATTTACCAGAGAATGTCATACAATTTTTATCAACAAGAGAGGAGAAATGTGATCAAAAGGAATAAACTAAACTTAAAAAACAAATATGCAAGAACAACACAAAAAACCTGTAGTACTTCGGTATGTGGAATCAAACTATGGAATGGATTAAGTAAAGAATTAAAACAATGCTCTACAATGAGTGACTTCAAGAAACATTACAAACAGTTGATGTTTACAAAATACAAGGAAGAAGAGTCGTGAAATATTGTGTATATCCAAGGCCATATTACTTCATTCCTTGCAGTCTGTTGACTGTCAATGCTATGTCTGTTACTATCACCTTATACTTGTACTAGAAACTTTTCATCCTAGTGAGAACATTGTCTGTACTACAACAATGTTTTGTTACAACTGTTATATACCACTCATCACTATTATTATTATTCATCAGGACTGCAATATAAGTTATTTGCGATGATAAGGACATTGTCTACTATTCAACACACTGTCACATTACATTACTTATGCATTTTAAACTTACTAACTGCAAGGAGTCTACAAATGTATTAAAATAGGGGAAAAGCTGCGGGGGATTGAATAAGTTGCAATAAGCTTTGCTTAGTGATGTATTGCAATGTAATTTACATGCATGTTCAAATAAAATTCAAACATTAGCATTACCATGGTGCTTTTTTGTTGTCTTCATTGCCCTCCAGTCTGCAAATATTTTTTGTCCTAATGTTTTTTAATAACAGCTGTAAGCAAATGAAACATCCATCCAACCATTTTCTATGCCGCTTATCCTCATTAGGGTCGCGGGGATGCTGGAGCCTATCCCATCTGACTCCGGGCAGGAGGCGGGGTACACCCTGGACTGGTCGCCAGTCAATTGCAGGGCACATATAGACAAACATTCACACTCACATTCATACTTTAATGGACAATTTAGAGTCGCCAATTAAGCTATCATGCATGTTTTTGGAATGTGGGAAGAAACCGGAGTACCCGGAGAAAACCCACGCACGCACGGGGAGCAAATGAAACCTAAATGTAGGTTGTTGTAATTTGTTAAACGGGCACTAGAGGGCACAAATGAGCCACTACTAATGTCAAGTGAGTCGATTTATTGTACTGTGCATGTATGTTGCATCAGGCGTGTTGCATTATTTTAATAAATCATAGTTTGCAGTCGGATATTTAAAGTTTTTCATCCATATGTTACATAATGTCTTGACTTTGTTCTGCAGCGATGTGCAGCTCGGTTTTTAAAGCTCAATTACGGCCCAGCTGATGAGTTGCGCTGCTCAGTGACGCCATTTGGGTTCTCCCTGCGTCATTTCTTTGGCGCATGCGCGCTTCCACTATACTTCCACTAGCAGCAGAGAGAAGAGGAGCAGCCCCCTTCCTCCTACAAGGTTCCCGACTTGTACGTACACGTCTACCTCGTTGCACTGCCTGTATATCTATATTCGCACCGGAGGTGTTTCAGTGATAATGTTTGAATGCAGGTTTACATGTCTTGTCTGATTATTTCAATGGCTTCAGAGTTCCCGCCTCCCGGTGTTGTCAGGGCTTTAAGGAAACCGTGACAGGAATGTTCTTATCTTTGGTTCAACCAGTGTTTTCCCTCAGAAAGAGACCAACTCGAGATATTACCGTATTTCGTAAAATGGCCGCGCAGTGACGATCATCATATTTCCTTCAGCTCAGACCCCTCCAGGAAATGCCAGTTCTTTCTAGTACCATTTGAGCTCATTCCTCAACATGCGCGATAACTTTTCGTTTTGTGCTTGGCCAATGAAGCAGGCGCCATATACTGTACAGGTCTCACTTATGACACGGAGACAGCTACTTTTGGGTTGCGCCTTACTTTTGTGCCTGATGGTCTTTTGATACCTGCATCTTTATTGGACGCGTGCTCCAGTCCAGGACCTAAAGAACCCGGCCAATCAGGGACACCGACCCTTTGTTTAAAAGAGGGACTTGTGCTGTATTGAACTCTTTAGGTCAGCAAATTGCACAAACTTTTGTGTTATAGGTGACAAAGCCAATTAGTCTAGCATCTAACGATACTCATTAGAAAGAATAAAGAACAAGCTCGGACACCCCTGGTTTACAGTGTTTCTTTGTAGCAAGCAGTTTTAAGGACTATCTATGATACTCCCAGGGTAAGGTAATTTTACCCATTATCACAGTGTGCACAGAAGTGAACTTCCTCCTTGTATCTTTTGTATTGTAGCTGTTGATTTAGCTAGACATGTGTATGGAGTTATTCTTGACTATCAGCCTATCTTTTGTCCCATTTGTGTCCCGAGCACAGTTTTCCACTCCGAACACAAGAAAGACGTCACAGTTATATGTGCGTTGTAGTGCGTGAGAGGGCAACCATATGTGTGTGTCAAGAAGAGGTCACAGCATTAGTAATGCCCTGTGTCCTTTGTGGCCTGCTTGTCCTTGGGGTTTTTTAAAGGTGATACCATATACACTGTGTGTGTATATATAAGCGGCACAGAAAGCGACATATTATTGCCTTCATTGCCATTATTAGTACCCTATAGACTATGCACAGGGCTCCAGACTGCAAATAAATGGTCGCAGAATTGATCTTGGAGATTATTAAAGTATGTATCTTTGCGACTAAAATATAAGACATTGCAAGTTAATGGCTCAGTGGCTAACGCTGCTCAATTTAACTTTCAATAAGTGGAGGAGGTGTGGACGTCGGCTCGAGCACAGGCCATCTACCATTTGCCATCTATGGAGTTGTAATGATAAGCTACACAGGCAATGCCATTTTAATGTGTTTTGGACCGAGGGCAAAAAAAAAGGGAACATCTAATTCTTCTGTGGCCATCAAAATGTAATTGTGGCGGACCGCCACAAATAAATGAATTTATGTGAAACTCTGTACTTACAGGCAACAACATTTGGTAGACCTGCACAGTTTAATAGGAAAAATTCAAATAGCTATGCCTCTACAAAAATAACAGTGCTCAGTTTTGATTGACAGTGTCAGAGGGTTATTACTAAATGGGTTTGTTATTGTAGTTGTGATTTACAGAAATGTACAACTACACTGGATCCAACAGACCTGTTTTGAATGATTTGCTCCTGTCGTACATCATTGTAGAAAAATATTATCCATCATACAATGTAGTTTTCCCACTTCTACAACATCATAATTAATACTATTTGCCATTAAAGTTGACTTTTTTGTCACAGCAATTATTCTACATTATTTGCGTGCTGTTGTACCCAATGCATCACTTTACAGTGAATAAAGAAGTTCTAACTACAGAAAATGGCACACTGAATACAATTTTATACTCTTCTGTTTGTACTTGGGGGTGAGATTTTGTGTTATTTTGACGATATTGGTACAGTCCATCATTGGCCAACCTCATCTACACCTTTCTTATTTTCTGTACGCCACTTCTGCTTGCCAAAAAGTTACTGCAGCATGTTATGCTGTTCAACTGTCACAACCTGTGATTGCAGCGCTCGTCTGAACATGAATTGAATTATATACATATAATCATGGTGATGTTTATTACTTCAGTGATAAATTAATAGTGGTTGTCTCCATATGCTTGAAATGTGAAATTTCAATTCCTAACATAAGTCTATTATAGTCAGAATGTCAGAAAGAAGCAGTTATTCCTGTATTAAAATAAATATGCTGCTAAAACTACGGGCACCACATAACACAACTTATCACTCAGTGATGATCAGCCCCCAAAGTCCAGTAGCATGACAACACAAAATCATTTTTACACTTGTTATGCACTTTATCAAAGGCTCTCAAAGCGCTTACACTGAGGTCATCATTGTTCATTCACACCACACTTGGTGATGGTAAGCCACTATGTGGCCACAGCTGCCCTGGGGCAGACTGATGGAAAGAGAGGCCTCCTGTGTGTGCCATCAAACCCTCCGACCACCACCGACACACCACTTTCATACTTGGGAATGTGGGTGAAGTAATTTGAGTCCCCTTTTGTGCTTGTAAACTCCACTACAGCAAGAAGTCTGAGTGTAATTATTATTACTTTATTTCTATACTTCACTTAAGTTCATAATACTTCTATATTGGAATATGACTTGTTCTCTGAACCTGCAGAGATCTTTATGAAGCTCTTTAATTCTGTTCTATGTATATTTTGAAATTGTTAGTTGTAGGTGAAATGGAAATTCCATGGTTGTAATTGTTACGTTACTGAGGTTAAATGGTGATTCAATTAATCTGGGATAATGTTTTGGTCTTTTCTTTATTGCTGATTAAATACTGGCTATTTGAGATGGGGGAATGACACAAAAACCTGACCTGAATATCACGGTTTTACTGAGTGTAATTGCATCCTGTAACGTGATTTACAGCAGAAGTCATTATTGGTGTGTTTGCAAAATACTCATAATTCCGGCTACGCGAGTAATATTGACGAAGTACAGGAACTTAGGAGAGCCAATAGCAGTTGTTACCTTTTGTGTCTTTTCTCTCCTAATTGGAAGGAAAGGTTTATAGGAAATAGACTTGCAGTTGAGTGTGAAAAAACGGAGTAACCAGGACTGATTGCTTAGAGGCTGCAACCTACATCCTGTTAGTACTCTTTACCTTTACTTTATGAAATATCAAGTTCTTTGCAGCGGAATAGTATAAATATAATCTCTTACAAAGACAAATGAATGGCATAATTACATGAAACACATCCATTTCTTTGTAAAAATCAAAATGTTGGTTTTAGTAGCAGTCAGTCCCATAATTAATACCTCCCACATAGCTACTTGTTGCATGTTAGCATCCTGACAATAGCATTTTGCTGAAAGCAAATTCATCTTTTTTATGTTTTCTTTACAGATGTATGGCTGTTTGTGACGTCTATATCAACAGAATCTTCAACTCACAATTCAATCAAGGCAAATGAAACCTCATGAAGCCTGTTCTCCAGCCGCGCTCCTTTTTCTTAAATAGCTTCTTCTCAAATTAAAGAGCCAGCGTGGAGTCGATGACAATGAACAATCTCATAGACTTTGACATGTCATCTGAGGCTGCAAGTCTTGGTGTGGATAGACACAAGCCTCAGTGCCACTCTGACATTTTCTCTCCAGAGCCCCCATCCTCCAAATTTCCTGTTCAGCCCTCATTGCCTGAACCCATGGCACCCACCAAGTCCAGCTCACATTACCATCACAAAGATGAGGATGAAAATGAGAGCGATGAAACCGAGTCAGCAGACAGTGAGAATGACGTGGACCTGGACTCGACTGTGTGGAAACGAAGACCCTCGTCATCCTCATCTGCTCACAATGGTGAGGACAGTGATTCGGAGGCAGGAGAGAAGAGAGAGTTCATGAAGACTTATGTGGAGAAAGTGTTTCGTGGAAGGTAAGGCAGATGGGGTTTTTTTTACTGTGCAGAGCATAATTGTGGATGATTGTTTTTTTTTTTAAAATTACATTCTTATGTCTTATGCTTTTTCACTGGAGTATGCAGAAACTATGCAACAAATTTCCATAAATCAATAAAGGAGATACCCTAAAAGCCCCTCCCCCATCCCCCCAAGCCCGTTTGTTGTTCATTGTCATTGTTAATTAATCACTCCACAAAATTTCCACAGGCAAGACTTGGACCAAGAAGAGAAATCTCGTTTTGGAGAGCTGTGCAGTGGCAAAAATGGGAAAGGCAGAGAGTGGTTTGCCAAATATGTTAGTGCGCAGGTAAACATGACAAAATAAAAAAAAATCTTAGTTTGCCTGTCACTTCAGACCAATTTGTCCTGGCAGACAGTAAATGTGAATGAAGAGGTGTTTATCAAGTTTGTTCTACAAAAATCAAATATATTAAGTGGAGATGCGTGCATTTTATTCTGATAGAGTTAAATTATGGAATAAAGCAAGTAAACATAAATACAAAAAATTTTTAAAAACTAGTCCCGGAAGCTATTTTTAAGATTTCTGTTTTTTAATTTGTGATTTTTGGAGGGGTAGCTGTTAACCACTGTCAGTACGTTAGCTTGGCATATCCATACTGTAAGCATTTTCCTTTTGCTAAAGCCTGTTCAGTCATTACCTTCTAAGCAGCCTGATAATATTCATTGGATTGCGAGGATGCACTAATTGTACTTGTCCTCTGTGTGTATGATTAGTGAATGAAATACTACTGCAATCACTCCCACAAACAGTACTACTAACCCTGTTTTCACTGGTTTGTCTCAGCGCTGCCACTCTAAATGCGTGAGTGAAGCTACCTTCTACAGACTGGTGCAGTCTTTTGCAGTCGTGTTGTTTGAGTAAGTATGTTTCATAACATGTATCTGCATTTATGTGTCTATACAGTGTGTGTGTGTGTGTGTGTGTGTGTGTGTGTGTGTGGATAAATATATACATACATACAGTATATCTATATACAGTATATATATGAATATAGAAGTGCAAGAGATTAAAAAAGGTAAGGTTGCCCACACTGAAAAACATGTATATGTATATTTCAGAAATATACAATAAGGCCTGTTTTAGGGACCACAAAATGGGTCAACAATTTAAAGCTGTTCTGCAGAAATGGAGGTTGATCACACCCTGGCTATTGATGCAACTAATTCCTACAGTTCTGCAGTACTTTCTTTTTTTAAAATGCCATTACAAATGGCAAGCAAAAAAGGAATTAACGATGGAAGAGAGACACACCATCCTAACACTTAAAAATTGAGTGTTCTAAGACTTTCGACTGGTGTGTGTGTGTGTGTGTGTGTGTGTGTGTATATATATATATCACTGTATGTATTAATTATTTTCTGTCATGGTCCTCCCCAACTCCCCACTACCACTTCATTGTGCCTGCCCCACTATTTGAGAAACATTTTTTAAAATAGATTTTAATAGATATGTGTGTCTATACAGTATGTTCTATTTTTCGTATTTAAAGAAAATAGAAAATAAAATCAATAATACAAAATAACATGAGTGCATGATAATATCTGTTTGTTTTCAGATGTCACCAAATGGATGACTACAGGCCAGCCAAAAACCTCATGACTATGTGCTTTACATACTACTACACTGGTAAATGTTTTAGTTGTTTTATTTGCCAATAACCTCTCACTCCAAAATACAAAAAACAAAAGGTGCAAAGGTATACCTGCAACAGGCATCCAACAGCATTTGGCTTCATTTGAATGTGCCGTCACATTATAGTGAAAGAGCTGTTTTAATGTAATCTTTCCTTCAGTCATTCCTTGTGTCAGGGAGCATACAGTGGACTTGACTTTGGGTGTTATTTCTAATCTTTCTGTTTGTTTCCTATAATACACTGGTTGGCTTTATCATAATAACTGGTGGACGGAGCCATTGCATCAATAATGACTTGGCTACATTGTGCACATGTACTTTGTATGAACAATACCTTTTCCAATTGTGCTGGCGCCAGCTAGGTAAGTGTACCACACTCAAGTATGGATCCACTACCATCACAGAGAGTGAAGGTTAATTAAAATGTCAAACAGAAGTCACATTTGCACCTGCCTCATGTTATTTTGTAATGTACAAGTCAAGGTTAAATGATTACATTGTATTATTCTTTGTAACTGTCTTACTATTTAACAATTTATTTTGCATAGGAAAGTCCCAGCCATCTCTTGCAGAGCTCCTTGATCGAGGTGGTCCTCCAGCTGGCCTGGACTCGTACTTAAACAAGGCCAACTTCTGGCTGTCCGGTAAGAAAGATGCTGCTGAGCGCCTCCTTAAAAACTCATCAAAGACCGATGTAAAAGGCTTTTTTGGAGGCCTTGAAAGCAAGTTGAGGAGCTCGATGATGCCAAAGACAGAGTGAGCACATACAACTGTTTCTTTCAGTCCTTCACATGGACCTATTGTTAGTTTTAAGATTCCACAATTACCTTTCCTTGCTTGTCACGTTCATAGGGATGGCGAAAACTCACTTGAGACAAAACCCAATTTACCAGGTAAAGAGAATCAAGTTTACCTTGTCTATTTTAACTAAATAATTTCTCTTTAACTGTGTTTTTGATAATTATATCAATATGATGGCATTTGACACCACATAACAAATACTATTATCACAGTGTCCGAAGTTCCAGAGGAAAATAAAGGAGAAAAGGTGTACTTGTACACCCACCTGAAGCAGCAACCCATATGGTACGTGTTTGGCAGATGTATTATTTGCAGCATCTTCACATTGTCCACAAATACAGCATAATGCATATTTAATCTGTCTATAATCCTCTGTGTCAAAGGAGGTACCGAATGCTTGTTTTTTTTTCGTGTGAATACTTTTATGAGAACACCACAATCTAGTGAGACCCAATACCTAGTAAATCAGTCATAAATTATGCTCCCTTGTTTAGCTAGATTTAAAAAAAAAAATTTTTAACGACAAAAATACTTTGTTTAAAGAAATAACAAAACGCTATATTGCATGTTTGACCACTGAGTTTTGTATTTTTCAGGCACACGTTGCGATTTTGGAATGCTGCCTTCTTTGATGCAGTTGATTGTGAGAGGAAAAAAAGGTCACCAACTACAAGGTGAGTCTAGAAATCCTCTTGTAGAAATTCTTGGGACACCTGTGGAACTGTTTTTCCAGATTTGAAAAAATGTCAGTACATTTGAATTCCTAGGTGTGCGGGCAAAGTTTTCTCTCCTTTCTTCGGTTGCCCCTCTTTCTTCATGTTGACTTTAACTCTTTGTCTTCTTGTGCCTTACTGCCTAGCAGGGGAATGCAAGATGAAGAGAAAGATAAAAGGTCTGTCTTTCATTTGTCTGCTGCCCTCAACTCAAACTAGGGTAATAGAAGGGCAAGAACTTAGAAAAAAACAAATGCTGTCATGGCTGTCATGTGTTGCGGCGCATGGCTAGCTGTGAATCATAATGTTTTTTGAAATTGAAAGAATTTTTGTTTAATTCAACCACTCATTTGTATGTTTTTGGAGCTTGCTTTTTATGGAATGGTGTTGACTTCAAATTAACTTAGTTGTACGCTGTTTGAATCCAAAATGTATATTGTTTTGTACCAGAAGAAACCAATGGCCACTGGGTCAGCATGTGGACAGTGGGACTAAGAATCTCAACAGCATCAAGGGAGGAGGTTTTATGGTCCGCCAAGACCATCACTGAGCCATTACCAAACTTGTCATGCTGGAGGCATGTTGCAGGCAGCAGGACATTGAAAACTATCACATAGTCAGTGTGAACCTGCTTTTATCTATTCCATCTGTGACAAGAACAGGGTGGCAATGGCAAATCTGCCATTTTGGATGTTTTTTGACAATCGCTGCTACATTGCAGGGCTGTGACCACAGGGCACTTTCCTTTGTGCCACCCTCATGGAGTCCTGCTCACACAGTACCCAAATGGCCTTCTGCAGGTCAACTTGTAGGGCTGGGTTTATCCATATTCCTTGTCATTGCACAAAGGACCAGATAGGGGTCAGCTAGGTTGGTGCCCTCTCCACCTATCCAGGTGCACTGACCTGTCCTGGTATATTTTCCACACTTTTTATACCATTCAGGGAGGTAACCGCAAAGTAATAACCACTACAGTTGTTCCACAGCACCTCCCGGGGGCTGCAAATATTGCCTCTTGCTTCCACCAGTGGCGAGGGGATGGGGAATTTAAAACCACCCAGAAGTCAGACAGAAAAGGTGATACTTCAGGTTCAAATGTCAGATCCCAGGTTTTGATATCAGGTTGATATCCCACAAGTGTGATTGTCTTGATTGTTGGAGTGCCATGATGAATTGCTCAGTTGACTGGTTTAAGATTGGAACAGTTTTCGAAAGTTAATCATATCTGAGGGGAATAGAAAACCTATAGAGCTAATCTTGACGGTGATTGGGAGCATGACAGAGGGTAAATGGAAGAGGGTAGGTAGATGTGGCCAATGAAGTTGCTTACGTTGATGGGTTTGACTCCATGGTTCTTTTGGTGATTATTTTGTTTCCACTTTACTTTTTTGTTTCATAACCATCACAATCTTTGCTGAAGTCTTACTGAGTCCCACCTCATCAGGAATGGCATGCTGCGAGAGGCCTTGCTCTGACCGCTTTCAAAGAGAGAAAGCTTTTTTTTTGCTATGCCATCAAAACATCATGACAGTGTGAATACCTGACAGAAAATTACATTGAATCCAAGATTTTGGCTTTTAAAGGCTGTAGTCTTAAACTTTTGATCAGTAGATGAACAGCCTATTTCACTTACATGGTTGTTACATTACTTACTCTTTTTTTCACTGACTCCTATTTCTCCTACTCTACTCCTACTCTACTTTAGAAGCTCCTTAAAACAGTGCAAAAATGTAATCTCCTACAAAAGCTGATGTGTGTCAATATCATGTTTTGTGAAAAACACAAAGATAATAGGTCTGCTTTCATGCATTACTAAGTTTTTTTTAAAAAAAATATTCACATTTAAGAGGCTGAAATCAGACCATATTTACATTTTTAAATCAACAAACGATTAATCCACAAGTGTGTGAATGAGTGACTGAATAATGGGTTTCCTGTGAAGCGCTTTGGGTACCTTGAAAGGTGCTAATATTATTATTATTATTAATAGAATATAAAAAATATTTAATTTGAATAAGTGATGAGTCCTGGATTCGTCTATTAATTGTGGCAGCTCCATCTATTTATTGAGACTGGAAAAATTATGGAATTTTGAAATATCACATGCTTGGGAACCCTATGAATAATACATTGTTGGAAAGATATTTCTTTCTGCAGCCTGCTTTCTGCCTTATCACAGCTCAATGCATTGTTTTGCATCTGCATCAAATTTTAATTTCCCCCTTTGTTTTCATTTCTTCATTCTTCTCAAAAGAATTGCAACATTGGCCTATGTAGCTCACATGCTTATTATTATAACCCTTAGTCATACCAGGATTTAGTAAGGCTGTTTACTTCTTTAGCAATAACAATTGATTTGCAGTTATTTAATCATATGATATCTCAGTTGAAGTTAGTATCCAGATATGCACACCATAATGTGTACTTTATTATTTTTATGATTATATGTTTCTTTTTTTTAAACATATTTCTGAATGAATAAATTGCTGTTTTCTTCATCTGCTGAAGTGATGAAGTACAGGATTGGGTGTCACTGATCTTTTTTCAAGTTGTCATGTAAATATAATCAGTGCCTTATTGATATGCTGAGTTACTTTTAAGTCTCTATGCAACAGTTAAGTTGTAAGATAAGGTTTATTTTGAAGTTGTATAAGAAGTCAGCCACATAGAAAGGTGATTATTTGGCATCCATTTCTGGGCTGTCCCTTTGGATAAGGTAAAGTGTCTATGTTGGAATCAAAGACACAATTTATTTTTCTGTCAACAGGGAGAAGTGGTGTCACATGAGCCAGCAGGAAAGGGATGACAGCACCAAAATGGATGAGAACATTGCCTTTGGCCAGCTGGGGTAAGAAGATTACCACTTCACTTTTTAGTAACAAGCATAGCTAGCAACATATCTATGCACAAAAGTGAGTACACCTCTCACATTTCTGAAAATATTGTATGACCTCTTTAATGGCACGACACTGAAATAATGATAAAAGAACCATTTATATAATATAATGTAGTCAGTGTGCACCTTATATAACAGTAGACATTCATGCTCAATTTGTGCTCTAAGCTGTGCACGTGTGCAGTCGCGCTCTGCTTGCGCGTTCTCAGCGCACAGCACAAAATCTAATACAACCTGAACTGTATATGAAATAAAACAACAATTTATTCTGTGCCATTATTACAATGCAGCTCAGTGAGTGACAGGCAACAACAAGCAGTAACAACATATGAAACAATGACCAACACCCTACAACCTATGATAAGATTCTGTTTGCATGTATTGACAACACACTCTTAGGGAACTAATGCGCGTGTGTGTGTGCCGTCTGGGCTTCCCTGCTTAGGCTGCTGCCCCCGCTGGCCGACCTCAGATAAGCGGAAGAAAATGGATGGATGGATAGTTTTGTCTATAGTTAACTTGTTATTAAAAAAATATATATTTAACAAGTAGGGGTGTAAATCTCTTTGTGGTAAACAATTCGATACGCAACTACAACGATAACTACTGTAACTATCAAATTTCATGTAAAAGGATATCAATTTTGGAAATATTGACCATTATTTTATTTAAAAATAATCTTTATAGTATTATAGTCTAGTAGTAGTAGTAGTATAGTCTTTGAACTCACCTTCTCACACGCTGCACAGCTACAGTGGTGTGAAAAACTATTTGCCCCCTTCCTGACTTTTTATTTTTTTGCATGTTTGTCACACAAAATGTTTCTGATCATCAAACACATTTTAATATTAGTCAAAGATAACTCAACTAAACACAAAATGCAGTTTTTAAATGAATGTTTTTATTATTTAGGGAGAAAAAAATCCAAAGCCACATAGCCCTGTGTGAAAAAGTAATTGCACCTAATAACTGGTTGGGCCACCCTTAGCAGCAATAACTGCAATCAAACGTTTGCGATAACTTGCAACAAGTCTTTTACAGCGCTCTGGAGGAATTTTGGCCCACTCATCTTTGCAGAATTGTTGTAATTCAGTTTTATTTGAGGGTTTTCTAGCATGAACCGCCTTCTTAAGGTCATGCCACAGCATCTCAATGGGATTCAGGTCAGGACTTTGACTAGGCCACTCCAAAGTCTTCATTTTGTTTTTCTTCAGCCATTCAGAGGTGGATTTGCTGGTGTGTTTTGGGTCATTGTCCTGCTGCAGCACCCAAGATCGCTTTAGCTTGAGTTGACGAACAGATGGCCGGACATCACACAGGGCCATGTAGATTTGGAGTTTTTTTTCTCCCTTAATAACGTAAACCTTCATTTAAAAACTGCATTTTATGTTCAATTATGTTATCTTTGACTAACAGTTAACTATTTTTTATGACCAGAAACATTTAAGTGTGACAAACATACATATATATAAATATAATATACATACTTTATATAGCCGCACGGTGGATGAGTGGGTAGCATGTTGGCTTCACAGTCAGGAGGTCAGGGTTCGAATCTCCGTTGGGCATCTGTGTGTGGAGTTTGCATGTTCTCCCCGTGTGTGCGTGGGTTTTCTCCGGGTACTCCGGTTTCCTCCCACATTCCAAAAACATGCATGTCAGGTTAATTGGCGACTCTAAATTACGCATAGGTTTAAATGTGAGTGTGGATGGTTGTTTGTGCCCTGCGATTGACTGGCAACCAGTCCAGGGTGTACCCCGCCTCCCACCCAAAGTCAGCTGGGATAGGCTACAGCATACCCACGACCCTAATGAGGATAAGCGGTACATGGACATACTTTATATATGTTCACACAGACTACTGTACTGTACATTTCTTTACCTTACCTTCTTTACCTCTTTACCTTACTTTACCTTTCATCTTATATTTGTTCCCAAACACTGATATTATGTGGGAGTGCATAAAGGAAAAATTTCATGATCTTATTTAGTACTAATGTGCATATTTGTTGGTACACAATCTCTCTAAAAAACAAAGGCCAGGCTGGTAGTGGTGGATGGTGGGTCTGTATTCATTTAGGGTTTTTAAATTGATGTTTTACCCATTACGGAATAAATAAGATCTATTACATTGCTATAATGTACAGTATGCATGTTTTGCTGAAGTGTTAATGACTAGCTATTGCACTTCCAATGCTAGCTAATGCTAGCGCTGCTAGGTCTTCAGCCGTGGTCACATTACTATGCCTGCCGTTAACTAGCAACCCGTGCCCAAATTTTAGCTGGCCGTTTCAAGCAGAAATTCAGCTGAGAAATAGTTTGCATCTAAAAAAAAACAAAAAAAAACCAAAAACAACGAAAAAAAAACACACACACACACACACAAGAATATGAGTGTCCCAACTAACAAGTGTTTTGTTTTGTAACCTTCTCTTCTTTTCCCTAGCAAGTCGCTGTCGACTTAGTCCAAGACAATTCCAATCACAGCGACAGTCGACACAAATGGTCTTGTTGTGAGAGCCATCTACCAGGGCTTTGAAGCTAAATCTACCAATCAAAATACCCTTTATCTATTTCTGCATAATATTTGTTCCCGCATGTGGCATCACACCGCTACTTCCTCAAACCACAATGAGGGCCATTAGCCAAACAGGGTGTGTGCATGGTAATTGCGCGTCAAAAAATATTGCTGTTAAAGGAAACTTTCGTTAACAAGATAACCCTATTCTAAAGGTAAGAGGGTTCAAACATTGTGCGGAAGAGAGACATACTAAAAAGCCAAAAACACCACTTCCACACAAAATAGGAGGAGAACTTATTTTCACTCTATCATGTCGGCCATGCCATAGCTGACTCCATACAGTGTGAGAGTAATCTAATGTTACGGCTCATCAATGTTTTGTCTAGTGACCACAATACTACACTTAACTTGAATTTCAATATTTTTTTACTATTATTGGGCCTTAGTGAACTATAAAACAGTGATATTTTGTACTTAAATAATATTTGAAAAAACACAGTCAAATTAGGGAGAGATTTTCGGACCGCGATCTAGTGAGGGACGACTGTACAGAGGGCGAAAAAAACACTGTACACTTTGTTGCTGCTGGAATGTTCTAAACAGAAGAGCAAAGTAAAGTAAGCACAAGATCACATTAACAACAGTGATGTAAACATTCAGAGAAGTTACATTTGACAAAAATGTATGTCAAGCACGCCAAAACATAACTACGTGACTCAATAATCATCATTTACATATTTAATAATTCCTAGTGCATAAGTAGCTTACGACCAGTCCAGGTGTACCCTGCCTTTTGTCCAGAGTCAGCTGGGATAGACTCTTGCATATCCCTGCGACCTTTGTGAGATCAAGTGGCATAGAAAGTGGATGGATGGATATGTAGTTTAGAAATGAGAAACTATCCTGCATACTATATTAGTAAAACATAAGTCAAATTCACAAAGTCTAATTGCTGAAGTGAAAGAGTTTACGGCTTTACAGCAAAAGAAAAAAGCTCTATGCATGAAGCTGTCGGTAGAACCCAGGTATGACGCTGTCTTTCTGGGTAACAGCATGGTGGTGAATCAACATTATAGTAGTCGAGAGCTCATAAATCTTTACATATTTGGCATTACATGTTATAATGACTAAAAAAGCTATAACTTACTCACGTTACAAGCCCCTCTTTTTTTCCTGTTGAAATATATTGAACACGTTGAAATGTTTTTTCAGAGCTGGGTGTGCTAAGGATCTATAGATATGAATGTCCAGTAAAATCTAAAAGGGCATGAATAGATTGAATTGGGCATGAAACTGTACCTGCAAGTCTTCTTTATAAGCGACATTCCCAATGAGACACAACATGAGCAGTGGGACACTTTCTTGCAGGCTCCTCTCCAGCAGATACAAAGGCAATCTAGATGTGCTACGTTCATACTCAATGTCCTTCCCCTCCTGCTCAACCTTGGCCAAGTCATCCATGAACACCTTGTGGTGATGTAGCAAGCAAATAGCACAGGCTAGGATATAAGAGTGTCAACACCCTGAAACTGAGCTGCAGCACTGTGACCAAGACCATACAGTGCTTTAGCACAACAGCTTCCACTCAGAACAGGCCACGCCATGGTCCACCAAAGAGGTTGAGCGCATGTGCTCAGTGTCATATCCAGGGGTTATATTTGGAAAATTGACATATAAGTGCTGCCAACATTGCTGCAAAGGATGAAGGGGTGAAGGTGTCAGCCTGTTAGTGCTCAGATGATCCGCTGCACACTGCCGACAAATGTGCTCTCAAGTCAGGCATGCTAGGGAGTGTCATATGCAGCTACATGAGTGATGCCAGCACTGGAGAGCTAGTAGTTTATTAAGGGAAACGTGTGACTAAGGCTTTCAAAGTTAATGCGTTAATAAAGTTTCCTTTAACGGCAGTTTTTTTTTTATTTGTTGCACAATGAATGTGCACACGTCCTGTTTGACCCTCGGCCCACACCATAGTTTGAGGCAGCACTGGTGACCGTGCAGACACAAGCAGGAACAAGTATTGAGCAGAAATGGACAAAGAAAAGGTTATTTAGATTAGTAAATTTAGCTTTAAGGCCCATGGCAGAGAGCTGTCGCAATATAAACAAAGTTATTTGTATCTACTGTTGCTGTGATTGGAATTGTGACTGGAGCTGTGCAGGTATTGTTTGTATTGTCATATGCAGTGGTACCTTGGCATACAATTGTCTTTTAGATGGGAGCCATTTCTCCGCTAATTGCTGCTTTAAATTTGGGTTACAAGCTGCTATTTATACGCTGTCAAGCATGTTTCCAGACCGAATCCTTATGAGCATCTGTGGGCATTAATTGGAAGGTAGAGGAAGGCAAGGTGTTCAACATCCACCAGTAATGGCGTAATGGAGGAGTGCAATAGGATTTCAGAAGCAACCTGTGAATTCCATGCCCAACAAAGTTAAGGCAGTGTTGAAAAATAATGGTATCCAGACATGATATTTACACATTGGACACAATGTGGACATTTTCATGAGGGGTCTACTCACTATTGTTGCCAGTGACATTTCTTTAGTGTTGTTCCATAAAAACATTATAAAATACAGTATTTTCATAAATGTGAGGGGTGTGTTCACTGTAGTGAGGTACTGTATATACATGTACATAGCATAGTCAGCATACTGTATGAATGTAAACAGGTAGAGAGAGCAAAGCAAAACAAAATCCGGTGCGTCAAGGGAAACCCCCTGGCAGTGTAGGCCCAAAATCTTAAATATTGAAATTCACCAATGTGACACATTTTCAAACGTCTCAAGTCATGGTCAAAGTAAACAAGAATCTTCTCCCAGATATAGTGGTTTGTTTTTCAACAGGAGGAAAAATAGATCATTTTATAAGATCATTTAAAACATCCGCATGCCCATACAATATTAAAGACTCTGAGTGAAGCAAAATAATGGAATTGATTGAGCAAGAAGCTCAAACAATGTACCATTATTAGCTAATGTAAGAAATGGTACAAGTATATATATATAGTATTAATAAGATATAGTATTCATTTGGAAGAATCAGAATGCTGATAACCACAGTGTCTGATATCATTTGCATAAATGCATTATTTATTAAAAACCAGCATCTGATATTGTTTACCCTGAATTCATTCATTTACGATTATTTAATTATAAATGTAATTATTAGTTATTATTTATCATATTTGATGTATTTATGTTCAATTAAAAAAATCTGTTAAATTTACACATTATTTATCCTTTTTTCCGTAGTAAAAAAATGGTGACACGTTACACACAGACAGCCTGCCTACTAGCTGTAGGCAGTGCTAGGTGATGGCAGTTGAATAAAAGCTCTGCTTCTTTCTCATTTTTGACTAAGCTTTGGTGACTTAGTTTAGTGATGTGAGGGTTTTTTGTATGTTTGTTTTTGCAGGACATTTACACACAATATGCTGGCATTTGGGCTCAGTAAAAAATTGTGCAATGATTTTTTGAAGAAACAGGCTGTCATTGGGAACCTGAATAAGGGTAAGCAATTTTTAATGACATTTGTTTCAGCACTTGTTCTTAATTGTGACAGTTGTGGTGCTACCATTTAGCAATCTGTAGAGGTTCCACAAGAGGGAGTTATCAGACATCTTATGAATACAGTGCACACAAACTATTATTTACACTGTCCAATTTTATTTTAAGAATGTGGTTATTTTGACTCCTCTTTAAAACTCTTAACATTGTTAATGTGACAAAAATATCTTGTTCTTACCTCATCTGTGCTTTATTCAGTGACAGATACATACTTGGTTTTAACAGGGGGGTTTGTTGCGATAGCCGAATACACATATCTACTGTGCAGCATAAGTATCTAATTTTTGTGTGGTTGATCTTTGCAGAGCAATACAAGTTGTTAACTGACCACATTGAGAAAATGGCGACAGAATGAGGGTGAGGACGACATGTTGCATTTCAGGGTCTCCATCCTGCACATGGGAGCTGTCTCAAAACAATGTCATATGAAGTGAAATACAATAAAAAATTACTATAGTCAACTGTGCCATAGTTGTAGCAAAGCACTTCCATCCACCGCAGTAGTGCATTCTACATGAGCAATAATACAAATACGCTGGTGTTGCTTTAAACTTGTATATGTAACCTGCTTTGCAAGTGGCAACAAGTGTGCTCAACAGATGTGAAAAGCATCTGCCTCTCTGAATGTGCAATGACGAAGCTCACCGAATACTAGACCTTGTGCAGTGTGCAGTGCAATAACATAAACTTGTTTTACCTGCTACTAGCAGTGACTGATTATCTCCCATCCTGTCATGAGCTCTCTATGACACTGTAATGCTTCAATGTACTTTGAGAAAAGAAATGACTTTGTGGCATTTAAATGGGGGGACGTTTAGTCTGCAAACCAACCTCTGTGCTTGAAAATAGAACATTTAAGATTGCTTACTGTCAAACAAGATTGAAGCTTGATTAATGCTATTCACTAATATTCTCAGCAGGCAAGGATCGAAAACAACAAACCAAAAACTGAAGCAATTACTTAATTCATTGTGATTTTATTATTCTACAAGTCGACGTTCCAAGGTGGTGCATCTTTTTTAATTTTCATGGCCATATTTTAAGTAATACAGTATTTACACTTATTTTAAGTGTTATGCTATTATTATCACAGTGACAAGTGTAATGTAAGTAAACCGGTTAAATTGCGTAATCATGAAGTTTTTGATGAAGTACAATAGTGTCAGCACAGTGGCGCAGTAAGAGGGTGAACCTTCCATTTTTATTCTTGTTATATTGTCGACATAAACCATGTTTCCACTGTTCTATACTGACTCTGCTCGACTCACTATACTTCCCTCGATTTGTGGCTGTTGGTTTTTTACGCCATTATTTTACTACCAGAAATTGTGACAACTGGAGCACATTGACTGCACAAATTGAGACGGCCCAGCTGATATAGACATTTAGGGGCCGATTATGACGCAAGGGAATAAAAAATTCCAATAATCGATATATTGGATAGTAAAATGTTTACATTTTTCAATTTTAAAAAAAGGAAATACCTTCTTTTGGTGGCTTAACTTTTTACAAAGTTAAAAATTAAAGCGAGAAGATGTTACTATTTGAAATACTTTATCAAAAATGTTGCGGGACAAGCAGAATATGAACAATTAGGTATGATATGCAAAGTGGAGTTAATGGAAAGTCCATCTGAATTAAGACATTTACATTCACATTCCCCCCAGTGCCAGAGTTCCAGCGCCTACCAGAGTACCACCTAGCTAAGAATGGCCATAGTGCAAAACGTTTCAAGCAAGCATCAATTCTCTAACGTCTGTCCTCGGCTAATTAAATCGGTCGACCGATTAATCGGCCGGGCCCCAGCATTCATTTCTAAGGAAAATCACCAAATGACCTGCATTTTATTCATAAAAAATAAAGGTTAACGTTGGGGTCAGTCGGAAAACTTTTGGGCAACACGTGACTGTTGGCAATGGAGACTTGATGGCAGTAGGAAAACAAAGTGGAGAATGTGAAGTACAGTACTGGGGACATATGTGTAGGGTTGGGCATTGAATCTCAAGCATAAATAGGAACCGGGAATAACGTTCAGATTCTCCCGAGATCGTTTAAATCCTTTAATTTGCATTCCTAGTTTTGATACGCATTTCGCCGTCCTGAAGAAATATCCGCAAACCCCACTAAAGAAGAAGCCAGTCAGCACCAACAAAAAAAAAGCGGCTTTAAAGTTTGGCTTATCTTCATAAAAAAGAGAGGTGAGCTCGATGCAACATATCAATAGGAAGGTGCACGACCAACATGATTAAACACCTCCAGATTCATGGTGTAGAAAGAATTCTCATTTAAGAAGTCAAGAGACCTTCTCATTTCAGCATAACCCATTTGGTAACCTGTGTTGGCATTACATCTCGTGTGATCACAAATACATTACAGCCATACTTGTCTTTAAAGTATTTATTGGCCCCCATGATCAAATGTTAATATTTAGCCCTCCGGTGTGCATCACACAAGTGTAAACATTTCCCACCTTTTAGGTGCTCCACCAAAGCAATCATTCATCTACCAGATTCCCAAATTGAACCTGTATGTGAAAAAACATTTTGTTATCTTTTTTTAATATGTGCTATAGGCAGCAGTTGTCCACATTTTCCATCCTGTTGCATGCATGTGTGTCTATTTTGCTACCATTTATCTAGCATCACATTTTTTTTAAAGCAACAGATTACATTTGTGGCTTCCCTGGGTGTACTACTGTGTATCATTGTAGTAATTCAGTCTGGAATTAACTGGACTGGACTGGACTGGAAGCGCCTGCCACTGAGGGGAAGCTATATTGCACAATATGTGCCTTTGTCTTCCCTTTTTGGTGGGTGGCAAACCATTTCAAACCTGATGTAATTGTGGAGAAGAAGTCTTTATTGAGTATTTTCACTGTTGTCCGACTTCATAAAGTCCTGCTGTCTGTGAAACAGTGCCATGTATTTGTACACATGTACTAATGATCCACGAAAAATATATGTCTATTTGACCATGTGACCCCTGAACTCCCATCTGTCATGTGTGAGATAATTTCAAATGTTGGTGTTTTCTATGTGCAATGTTTCAAGGTAAGCGTGTGATACTGTATATGTTTACAACACACTGTATTGTGCATGTCATATAGATTACTATTTCGTCCAGATGTCCACTGTTTCATTTTCCTTCTAATGCTGACCAATTGAAAGTCAGCTTTAACATTACAAGTCCTGCTATTTGTTGTTTTATTGTTATGGCTGTTTATTTTTTATTGAATTATTTCAATTTGAGGCAGCTTTACCATACTTTGTACTACAGTACAACCAATTTGCCCTTAATCACATTTTTTGTGTTGCCATGTTTTAAGCATTTGCCTTTTACATTGTACAGTACATGTAAAAACAATAAAATAGCATTTACCTACTCAGGAATCAAACCAGGTTCCTCCTTTAGTAATCCTCTCTGCTTTTGTTCTGCTCATGTCAGCCTGGTCTGTATATACCTTAAGCATGTTCAGAATGCTTTAATACTACTCTTCATACTGCATAATGATCAATTCAGCAAAGTGTGTTTAAAAATCAAACATAATTCATGTTGTTCAAATAGAACTAGTAAATACTTATGCACTCGTACAGCAGAACAAAAGTTTGAAATTTCAACTGACTGACTGTAACAGCTTAACTCCAGACCATTCAGATGTTTTTTTGTTAAATGTTTTTATTGTGTGGCGAGGTCAATGTTGAATCAATATACAGTAATAAATGTATTTTATGATAAATTTGGTGAGCTCTTCTGTTGTTTTAGTAATACACCTACAGCAAATATTTTCCTCCCAAATTAAAAGGGAATATATGTAGTATCTCACAAGTGAGTACACACCAGAATAACTCGTGCCATCCCGCCCATGGCTGATCATGGCTGATTGTGGCCATGCTTCACGCGAAGACATGACATATCATGGTATATCATAATGCCCGTCTTTCGAGAACTGGCAAGTTCCCCTATGTGTTATTAAGCTTGGGAGAATAGTGCACGTGACTGAATGACTCATTGTGTTCTAGGTCAATAACTGGACTTGCTTGTAATTTGTGAGCTGGCTGGACTTGATTTTTAAACTGCCAGAGAACAGTCCAGTAAAACCTGGTTCTGTTTTTTTTGTTCTCTGGTTGGGCAGCCATGCACACTTTCCCCGCCTCTCTGAACATTTGATTTGCCAATTTGTAATATAATTGTCTTTTTTGTTTTTGTTTTCTTTACTAATAAAAGGCTTTGTATTCAGAAACTGCAATGATTTATTAATTAATATACCTATAGAGTGAAGCCGCGACTTTCGAACCAAGAAGTGACCAAGACTTTAGAGAGTTTCTGTCTTCTCAAAATGAGCCAACGTTCAGCCATTGTCTAAATAGTTGGCAACGCAAGTGCATACACCTCACTGTGAACATATCCAAAGTGTGCACCATTGTTGTCTAGCACTGCCTTAAACCTCTTGGGTGTGGAATTACCAGAGCTGCACAGGCTGTCACTGAAATCCTCTTCCACTTCTCCATGATGCATGCATGTAGCTGGTGGATGTTTGACACCTTGCGCTCCTACACCTTCTGTCTGGAGACATATTTGGCCACTCCATCACCTTTATTTTCACCTTCCTCAGCTAGACAGATGTTATCTTGGAGGTGTGTTTTGGACCAATTTCATCTCAAAGCACATTTTCCAAAGGGAAGTGATTACCGCCTCAAAACGTAACAGTCAATCAACTGCAGTTTCCCCATACTGGCAGCACTCATGCAACCCCAGACCATCACTTTATCACTCCCATCTTTTTGTTTTTTTGCTTGACTTGGAGGCAAGACACAATTATCGTGCTCCTCACAAGTGTTGTCGGCTAGTTATACAATAATGGCTGTGTGTTGACTCTTTTTTAGTGGTTTGTACAGTAAATCTACACTACTATACAAGCTGTACATTGACTACTTGCGTAATAGTGATGATTTTCTTTCAAGCATGCTTAATAAAATTACAATAACGAACATATGGCTGGGTTGTTAGGTTAATTGGTGACTCTAAATTATCCATAGGCACGAATGTGAGTGTAAAAGGTTGTTTATCTGTATGTACTTTGCAGTTGGCTGGCAACCAGTTCAGGGTGTACGCCACCTCTTGCCCAAAGTCAGCTGAAATAGGGTCCAGCGTACCCCGCAACCCTAGTGAGGATTAGGCTGTATAGACAACGAATGAATAAACATGTAGTTACAGCTGCTTAATTCATCATGGCTGAAAAGAGTCGCTACAATTTCGGGAGCAATACAGTATCGCTTATATTATTTTTGAAAAACATTTTTAAATGTTTGCTATACATTTTTTTGTCTCTTTGTCTGAATGCAATTATGTTGGAGTAATGCATGTTGCTGTTATTAAATGTCAGAGTGAGTAAAGAGAACATCCTTTTAAGGTCTTGGGAAGCAAAGCGTTTCTTTGAGTGTATGTGTGACTGTGCCAGTTTGTGTATGTCTGTGTCAATTGAATTGAGGTGTTGATTAGGACCCCGTGTAGCTGTACAATGTGCCGGAGTGTTCTAGTATTTGAGTTGTGGTTGAAGCTGCCGGCACTCAGTGCAGTGTATAAATAAACAGCAGTCACGCTGACTGCACTTTGATTGGCCGTCCTGTAACGAGCACTGAAAGGCGCCCCATCTGTCTAATTAATACCAGACTTTTATATACGGGACAACCATGCTGAATGTATTTTTTGTGACTTTCTCTCCTCCAAATTAATTTTTTAATAACATAATTCATAGTAAAATATGTACATTGTGCATTCCTTGTGTTCAATCAGTATGTTTAATTTTCCCTTAATTGTCTTACACTTCAAGATAGCATCATCCCATTCAACAGAGGAAACATTGGAATGCTGTGTTTACAGACTTACAGTGGTGTGAACAAGTGTTTTCCCCTTTCCTGGTTTCTTATTTGTTTGCATGTTTGCCACACTTAAATGTTTCAGATCATCAAACAACTTTAAATATTAGTCACTGACAAAACAACTAAACACAAACTGCAGTTTTCAAACGAAACATTTTCTTATAAAGGGAGAAAAAAAATCCAAACCTCCATGGTCCTGTGTAAAAAAAGATTGTTAAAAGTACTTAACTGAGATTAACGGATATCTATCAGCCTGGAGAAGGTTTAAAGCCACTTGTAAATGTTGCACACTTGGACATAAAGAAATCCAGGCATGCGGGAGATTTGAAAAGTGATTTCTTTTACTATAACACATCAGCAGTTATTACAGCACATGGTCTACTACTACAAGACACTTCGCAATTGTCCGTCACACGCACAATAATTGTTACTCATTTGTTGCAAATGCAGTTGCAATTTGCAATTGCAACTGTACATTCATACTACACACAGTATATACTGTATCAGCGACCATCAGGTGTGTAAACTCCTCGCTAGCCCATTTCCACGTGAACACCTTATTGCAGTGGTCCACTGCCACCGCGGACCGCATACTGTATTGATTTGGTGTTATGGTGAGTTCAAATCTGTCTTTATCGGTATTTCTTTAGCAATATTTAGCACTTTCTGCACCCCCCCCCCCCCCCCCCCCCTTACAAGCACACCCCACCAAAGAAGAAACACAAAACGTTTTGAGGAAGTTATTGCACGCAACCATTAAATTGGAATAGGTTGTTTATCAGCTGGTCAAAAGTGTAAAACCATAGCTCAAAAAACCCAAAGCCCCCTTAAAATAGAAATGAAATGTTCAAAAATGAGCGAAGAGTGAATAGCTGCACCATTCTTGATAATCACCGCAAAACCTGGTTTGTGCATGCTTGACGCAGGCCATACTGTGGCTGAGTGGTTAGCATGTAGACCACAAAGTTGGAAGATCTGGTTTGAATCTCTGCTTGGACATCTGTGTCTGAGTTTGCATGTTTTTCCTGCGCATGTGTTGGGTTTCTCTGGGTAGTCCGGTTTCCTCCCACATTCCAAAAACATGCATGTTAGGTTAATTGGCAACTCTAAATTGTCCATAGGTATGAATGTGAGTGGTTGTTTGTCTGCCCTGCAATTGACTGGCGACCAGTCCAGGACGTACCCCATCTCTCGCCTGAACTCAGCTGGAATAGGCTCCAGCATACCACCACAACCCTAATGAGGAACAGCAGCATAGAATATGGAGGGATGTCATGCATGACACCAGTCTTTCTAAGAGGCTAGTGGGAATGTTGCTCCAGGTGGTGAACTGATGTCCATTTTTGTAAACTTCCCTTGACATCCATCCCCAAATGTTCTTCATGGTATTTATATCAGGGGAACACGCGGAATGGTCCAAAAGAGTGAGGTTATTCTTCCAGGTGAAGTCCTTTTGTCAGGCGAGCATTGTAAAGCTGCAGCGTATCCTGTTGAAAAAGCTAGTTATTACCACACAGACGAGGACCTTCAGTCATGCGGGATGCCCCTTGCAAAATCTTCACATAGACATCTGCCGTTTGATGCCTGGTATTACTGTACCTAAGTTATTGTGTGGAGATATGGGGAAATGCAAAGGCAAACTCCACTCGCTAAAGGTAGTACAAAAAAGATCAGTTAGGATAATCCATAATGTAGAGAACATACAAATCCTCTATTTGTAAAATCATCTAGTTAAAATTATGCATAAAGCAAACAAAAATCTTCTACCAAAAATGTAATAAAACTCTTCCCAAGGAAAGATTAAACATAAAACACGATAGGACAACTCAAAAAACCTTCAGCATTTTAGTATTCATCCTTTCATTCATTTTCTATGCCGCTTATCCTCATTAGGGTCGCGGGTATGCTGGAGCCTATCCCAGCTGACTTTGGGTGGGAGGTGGGGTGCACCCTGGACTGGTCGCTAATCAATCGCTGGGCACTTATAGACAAACAAAGACATACAAGTATTCACACTCACATTCACACTCTAATGGCCGAAATTGTGCTGTGTGAAAATGTGCCAGCCGGTTTTGTAGTCTTTCAAGTGTACATACAAGGAAGAAGAGTCCTAACTACTGAGAATATCCAATGCGTCTAATGCAACGTCTAATCACTACTACATTTTTTACTAACTCTTGAGAGTTTTTTATCGGTACCTTTCTGATCGGTTTTTAATTGTAATGTAACCTGTGTATCTAGATTGGAATGGAATTGTCTATGACAAGAAGATTTACATCCCTTTGGGTAATTGTGATGTGGGAGTGATGGGATTAAGAGGTGGATTAAGTTGGTTAAGGTCCCACAGAAGGGGTAGGTACAAACACCACTGGTCCTTGGCCAAAAGGCTTTATCCAGTCTCCTCCATGTGTGACCACACTGGTGTAAATAAATGTTTGATGGTGATGTTGGCTCACATTACTTGATAAGTAAAATCCATAAAAAACATGAATCCCTGGTTTGTAAGGACAGCTGTGTGCATTTCTAGTTGCTGTATACTGAAACGATCAGACATGGTTTATTTTAGTGAAAAACAGAAAACTGTGTTACATCCTGTCTCTTGTATCGCTAATTTATTATACAGTGCACACACATGTACACACATAGTCACATGCACAGCCGCTATTCTTTAAAACAATTCATTCAGTCTCTCTCCAACAATAACACATTTAGCAAACATGTTATTTTTGTACAAGAGCCGCTGTGGGATGTAAATGTAACTAGTTTGTTTGAGCTTAAGTGCTTGAGATGCAGTAAGTGCGTGTTCTTGTTTACACGTGTGTTTACAGACGGGTGGCGGCCCTAAGTGATGATGCTCCTCCTCTTTGTTGGATTGAGCGCCAGGGTGGTCCCATTCGTGGGGTGGTAATCCTGCTGCTTGTGTGCAAGTTCCCTTCTCGGTGTTTATCAAAACACACACACAGTACACAAACATCATGAGACTAATGTATCAATATTTATTTAAAATTTGTCAGAGTAAACTTTCTTCATGACCAGTTATGTGTACAGCGTATTGGCGGTGACGGAAGTTTACTCTAACAATGTTTTTCTACCTGCATGTAACTTTGTTCAAAATGAACTAACTAACAAAGTCAATGTTTCTGTAGCCAAACAAACTATGTTGCATTCAAGGACTTCCAAAACAAGTGCAAATCTCAATACTTGACAAAAAAAGGCTTGCAGTGTAGTCGTGACTGCTCCAAATTATTATTTGCTTGTTATGGAACAATAGATGCAACATCCGAGTTGGTTTTCAGAGAATCATCCCTCATTTATCAAGGTTGGTTCCAGACATGGCCATGATGAGTGAATTTCTGCAAAGTATGATTCAATGTTAATAAACGGAATATTTTTGTAGTTAAAAATACAGAAAACTTGTCTATGGCTTTCTAAATACAGTTTTTACCATTATTAGAACCACGTAGACATTAAATAACACCTGTAGTCACCTTTACACACATTATTCTTTGTTTATGCCACATTTATGCACAGGCTTTGAGATCACTACAGGCACACAAGAGACGGCTGTCGCTTTAAGAATTAGCAAGCTCTAATTTATTATCTAATTTAAGAAAGGGTTTCAAATGGATTGGTGAAAAAGGACAATGTAAGGAGTCAAAAACTTACCACTTCCACACAGAACGGGAGAAGAGCTTTCGTTCTCTGCCATGTCGGACATGCCATGCAGTGTTAATGTAATGCAATGTAAGATAATCAATGTAACATTACTGACACCTTCTGACCAGAATACTACATACGACTTGTCTTTCAATATATTTTTTTGCCAATAATTGGCCATAGTCAAAATAGCCAACCAAAAACAGTAATTATTTAATAATAATCATTTTTTTATACAATAGCGTGAGTTGGTCATGTTCAAACCGCAAAATGATGAGGGGTGATTGTGATGGTATATGCTTCAACCTGCAATGGCAAACATGTTCAGTCCACGGCTGTGCCACACTTTTTGTCTGTTTTTGTTTGTATTTTTGTTCTAAAAATAAATGACATATTACTCCAAAACATCCATCTAAATAAGTATATGTTTGAGTCTAATAGCATAAAAAACAGCTATTAAGGGTCAGTTAGGTATGTACTAGGTATGTAGTGACCACAGCTGCCCATGCAGACCCAATCTGATTTTTTTTTCATGGGGCCAGAATTCCTGGCAGTGCCCCTGTGTTTGGGGATGCACTGTATTTTTAAAAATAAACAAAATAATCTTCCAACTGCACACATTTTCATTTCATTTTACCTTTATTGAGACATAATAACAAAAATAATAAACACCAAATTATCAAACAAACTATACTACTACAACTATATACAGTATATTCAATGAAAAGTTGATGCAGGCATTAGTTTTAAGTAATATTCATGTTCATATAATGTCAATTAGCTGTTTCAAAAACAAGAAAAAAAGACAATTCTAAAAGGAGAAGGAAGAAGCAGAGCTTGTATTTAATCCAACCCTTTCTAAATATTTTAGCATTTACTGATAATTTGTACACATCCTCACTTTTACATTGTTTCATTTAAAGGTTTGTCTTTTGTCCAGCCTGTGTTTAGTTGTTACCATTTCCTAATAGAAAAAGAATAAAATAAAAATTGTATAACAACAAAGAAACAGTTTAGGCAACGATGTAAAAGTAAAGAAAAACATTTCTGGAAAAAATAATCAAATACATAAGTGAATAATACATGCAAATTAAATAAGAACTAATACAAAATAAATAGATATATGCAGACTGATCAATTGCAGAAGTATTATGATTATTAATAATAATAATACAGTAATCCCTCGTTTATCGGGGTTAATTTTAGTTCCAAACCCAACCGTGGTAGGTGAAGATGGATTCCTTCTTTATAAATAGAATATTCTTTGTAGTTTAGAGTGTGGAATACCTGTTTACAAACTTATAAAAAAATTATTAGAGTCCTATAGGCATTTAATAACACCCCTATAGTCGCTTTTGCACCCATATTATCCAATATAGTAGATATAATCAGAGAACCTAAAAAATGTTGACATAAATAACACTCTACTTCTGTGTGTTGCATTAAATTTGTTTCGGATGTGTGGAGGACCTGAAGTGACGTCAGGAGTTCAGAGATTAGTTTTAGCTTCACAAATGACAGAGTAAAAAGTAGCTTTTTTTAAAAATTGTGATTACAATGACAATGATTATTATGTTATTATTTTTGTGCCTGCCTGGACATTTTTGTGCTTGAAAATGCATAATAAATTTTTTTTTACATGTGTAACACAAATATGTTTGTTTGTTTTTTTACTAACGATTTGTATTCAACCATGAAACAGCATGGTTCATAAATTAATATATTTTTGAAAAACCGTAATAGACTGACGCTGCGAAATTCAAAGTGAAATGTGGCAAGGCACGACTGCAGTAATAGAATGTCATCTGGCGAGTATGTGGATTACACATGTTACAGTAATTATGGAATATTGGACGCATTTTAACCATGTATTTGTACATTATGTGTTTGTTTTGGTCAACTATGTGCAATGCACAAGCAAAATTCTTTCATTATAAAATGTTTTCTTAAATAATATCAGATAAGAATGTAAGTATTTCTTTTTGTGTGTGCAGCTTCTTCATTAGAGAACAAATACACACAGAGACCTACAGAATTGATTAAATCATGTTGTTGACATATGATCCAGAGAAGGTGACAATAAAGATGAGTGAATGATTTATTGTATTGGTTAGAAAACACCAAAAAGATGAAGTCGGTACACTCGCTGCTGATACACTCTCACTCATTTTTCTACCCCTCAGTCACTGTTTTCTTTATTCTATCCCCTCTGACATTTTTAGCTTGTTTTATTTACCAAAAGAGTGGTATACACAGGAAATGTGTGTGGTTGTAAGTTCCTCGCTTCAAATGATAGGGCAATTTAGTTATTTCAACAAACATTGTTGATTTGCTCAGTCCCGCGGGGAGAAGTTTTCTCAGGCCAATGTGTGTCCAAGCAGGAGCGTTATATTTAGACGTGACCACCTTCTGTTTGCAATGAGGCTGTCATCTGACTGCTATGATGTCATGCAGGTGTCCTATCAAGAAAAATAGACACTGGGGATTAAAAAACATACAGTCCATCTGATGATGACTTTGCTGGAGATTCACTCAAAACTGGTGTCTGACACATTCTTCAAACTTTAAATAATATTGAATAATGTTGAATATTGAAGAAAACTTAAAAAAGAATAAACACCAAAAAACAAAGGATTCCATGTTGATTCATGTCTGCAGGCTGATATCTCTAAGGCCCCACGCATGCTGCAAGACCCCCCAAGATTGCCCACAAAATGTAGAAACGTAAAAAACAGCTGAGTGGAATGATATGCAAGTTCTATTTAATTCTTATTTTGCAACTGGGGCAGACCAGAGGAGGGCTCTTGACCACCTTGATCTAACTCTGCATGCCCAAAAGAGTTCAGCTTTTTCCCTCAAATACAATATAGTATATTATTACAATAACCCTTTGTTTTAGTATTCTTTTAGCACACATTCATACTTCAGGGTGTCCCTAAAGTCTGGACCCATAGGCAAGAAGACTCCAATTTCTCTGGAGGAAAAAACTTTTAAGTGTTAGTCTGTCTCTCGTCTGTTGTTAATTGTCTTTTTCTTGCCATTTTTGCAACAACAAATTACTTTCTCCAGTTTAATATTGTTCAACTGATGCTTTAGAAAATGTAGTACCACAGAGTGTTCGAAACATTGCTTTTATGCAGACAGAGGGGGTAGTAAGTACTCCAGAATATAGAACCCCTGTAGGAATTAGTTGCACCAACTAGCAAGGCTAGATCTACCTCCATTTCTGCAGAACAGCTTTAAATTGTTGACCCATTTTGTGGTACCTGAAACAGGCCTTTTTGTAAAATTCTGAAATATACATAGTATTTCAGTTTTGGGTAACCTTACCTTTTTTTAACCTCTGGCACTTCACCACTACCTTTGTACCATTTCAAACTATTCATTCGACTTGAATTTCAATAAACAACTGGAAAAATGGGATGTTCTAAAACTTATATAAATATATATACAGTATACATATATATATAAATATGTATTAGGCTGCCAAAGTTATTAACACGTTAACTTTGACGTCACTCTTTTTTTTGACTCACGATTAATGTGCACACGTCCAGTTTGACCGACGCCGTAGTTTGAGGAAGTGTGCCATGACTGTGGAAGCTACAAGCAATTGCAAATATTGAGCAAAAATACAGAAAGAAAAGGTTGTTGTATTTTGATTGGTAGGTTGGGATTTCGATTGGAGGCGCCTTGGCAGATGGTTTCTTGCATTAAGACTAAAGTTATTTGTATCTATTGTTGCTGTGATTTGAATCGTCACGGATTAATCGACCGGCCGGAGAGAAGCGAGCTGCAAGAAGGTACTGAAGCACTGCCGGTATTTTTTAAGATGTCATTTATACAGTGGTTGATACCTTGACATACGAGTGTCCCAGCTAAGTTTTATTTACGATGCGAGCCATATCTGGCTCTGGGCTGATTTTTTTGCTTCGAAATGCGAGCTTTTTTAACTGTATATTATTTTGTAAAAAAATTATGGCCCATATTTACAAAATTGGTATCCCTTTACATAAAATCAAATGTAGTTATGTAGTTACCCCAAAGAGATTTACATTCCCACTTATTATAGATAAAAACTTTTTTCATGTGCAATTAAAAATGATTCATTGTGAGTTAACTGTGGACAAAATGTGATTAATCACAATTAAATATTTTAGTCAATTTATACTGTATGTATGTATATATTCAAGTGTTTTATTTAATATATACAATATATGGGCCGCACGGTGGCTGAGTGGTTAGCACATTGGCCACACAGTCAGGAGATCTGGAAGACCTGGGNGACCACAGCTGCCCATGCAGACCCAATCTGATTTTTTTTTCATGGGGCCAGAATTCCTGGCAGTGCCCCTGTGTTTGGGGATGCACTGTATTTTTTAAAATAAAAAAAAATAATCTTCCAACTGGGGCCGCACGGTGGCTGAGTGGTTAGCACATTGGCCACACAGTCAGGAGATCTGGAAGACCTGGGTTCAAATCAAATACTCCGGTTTCCTCCCACATTCCAAAAACATGCATGTTAGGTTAATTGGCGATTCTAAAATTGTCCATAGGTATGAATGTGAGTGTGAATGTTTGTTTGTCTATATGTGCCCTGCGATTGACTGGCGACCAGTCCAGGGTGTACCCCGCCTCTCGCCCAAAGTCAGCTGGGATAGGCTCAAGCATCCCCGTGACCCTAATGAGGATAAGCGGTATAGAAATGAATGAATATACAATATATCATAACCATAAATACTATAAATCAATATTATATTAATGTAATTGTATCTTTACTAATATATATTAAGTGCATAACTTTACATAATTCATATACATAAATCTACTTAGTTTTTTTAAGTTGGATATTTTGAGCATTTTTAATTATTTTTAATAAAAATATACATACCGTACTACCCGAAAAATTAAAATATCAAATAAAAGTTGTTTTATTTTGCCAGTTTAACATAAAAGATGGAACCAACAAATTTTATTGAGCCATTACACGCAAATTGACATATCTCAAGCAGTTCCTTGTTGTAACTTTGCTGATTAGGATTTTCAACTTATAAAAACCACAAACCCACAAACGCAGAAAATTTGAATTTTTTTACGATGCAAGATCCGATCAGCAAAATCCAAAGAAAAAAGAACTTGAAATATATTGATTTGCATATTAAATGATTATCTATGTCAAATTCACCTTTTAAGTTGAATTGCAGAAATACAACAACCTTTTCAGGATATTCTAATTTTCTGGGTAGTACTTGTAGGTTTATTCATCCATTCATCCATCCATCCAAATATCTATTCTCATTAGGGTCACGGGGGTATGCTGGAGTCTATCCCAGCTAACTTTGGGCGAGAGGCGGGTACACCCTGGACTGGTCGCCAGCCAGTCCAGGGTGTTAAAATTCAAAATACAATTATGCAATTATTAAATTGTTTTCATTATCATCAGAATGGTGTGTGGAGTTTTGATGACAACTACAAACTATAGCGAGCCCTTGTGTTGTCAAGCACCCCTAAAAATACCACAATATGTTAATTAATGAATTGATTTTTATTTTTTATTTTTCTAGTGGCCAGTGACTACCGATTAAGCACTGATCATATTACTAATCACAGTAGGTTGTTAAATAATTTATTCATTATTTATATAAGATATTTAAACGGCAATTTTAGGACACATGATCGGCGGTGCATTGTTTAGAATTTAAAAACACATTGCCATGTATTTTTTATTTAAATTGTGTCAAAAGTCAGAGTGGTTCAATAGAGGTTATTAACATAACCCCGGGAGGTCCATGTTTGCCTTGACAAGAAGCAAAGACATTTGGCAAAGCGCTACAACGTAAACATTTAATTTTCCACCCGTTTCTCTACCTTGGGTTTCTTTCAAGTAAATACGATTAATGTGATTCTTTGTTTCAAATTGTTCCTACACACGACAATAGACCCATTTCACTAACTACCTTGATTTTTGAAAAAAGGCATTGTGTCCCAAAAATTTACCAGATTTTTTTCACAGGTGAAAAGGGCATCATAGTGTACTAACCTTGCCAAAAGTGTACTGTTATTGTCAGTTGTATTGTTGTGTTAATACTGCATATTTAATACCTCCAATGCCTGCTACAAGACATATATTCATTCTTTATTATCAAACTAATATTTGTATTTGACATATGAAATTCACAGTTGATGGAATAGCTTTGGAATACATTGTCATGGGTACACATTTGAATACTCATTTGAAGTGTTACAAAAGACCACCAAGTTATTTGAAATAAATATGAACATTGCACACCATATTTTCTTTGCACAATTAAAGAGAAAGTGTATATCAGATGCTAGTTAATAAGTAGCTGGGTGACATAACAGAATGAAGGCACTTTAAAATAACTGAGTGCATATTCTATTTAAATTCTCACGCTATCCTAATGTTAAAACTCTTGTAAAAGGAATGATTCTCATTTGGAAAGCAGACCTTTATCAGGAGACATGAGGGACAAATAAGGGCCAAAGGGAAATCCCATTTGGTATAAGTGATGCTGTGTGGCGTCCATGAGGATGTTTGGATCAACGCCGGTACTCCGACGATCCGGGTTCTTGATGCAACTTGGGATTTGGTCATCTTCACTTCTTGCTAGGATGCTCTCAATGCTGAAACTTTTGCATTTGTCCCTTCTCGGAATGTGTGCTTTGGAACCGACCTGAACAAGGGAAGTGGAGGACCAGAGCTGGGCCGCGCCTGTCGTGTGCACGTTGTCGATACGTTGCGTCGATGACGGCTCCATCGTGTGCTGGTCCAGCTTCCTTCTGATGGGTTTGACTGCACGACACGCTTTCTGTTTGTGTGTAAGTGGATTCTGCTGTTGCTCAGAGTGATTGAAGGCGAGGAGAACCGATTTTGAGTCTGCTTGAGTCTCTGTTTGCTTTGGGTCGTGCCTCAGTGTCATCTCTACCAGCAAAGACGCCCTGGGTGTCTGAGAAGATAGACGTTCTCTTATGGAGTCTTTGTTGTGTTTGTAGTGTTCAGCATCCAGCTGACTCTTCACCTTTCTCTTCCTCCGCCGGTAGTTGCCATTCTCAAACATATTCAAGCACTTGTTGTCCAGTGTCCAATAGCTGCCTTTCCCGGGTCGCCCCTTCTCCCTGGGCACCTTGATGAAACAGTCATTAAGGGAAAGGTTGTGACGGATGGAGTTCTGCCAGCCCTGCTTGTTATCAAGGTAAAAGGGGAACCGGTCCATGATGAACTGGTAGATGCCGCTCAGTGTTGCGCGTTGCTCCGGTGCGCTCTTGATGGCCATAGCAATGAGCGCGATGTAACTGTAGGGTGGCTTTTGTGGGGGGTCCTGGCGGTCCGGCATGAGACTCAAGGCAGCGGGACCGCAGTCACCACCGTACAAATAGATGAGCGGAGGTCCGGAGAGGCTCAACGCCGAGGATGGCACACCGAATGTGTGGTAGAAAGTCATCGTAGGCAGGATGGCTCTGGATTCTTCCCGGGGGAAAAACATGCACTCCTCTGACTGACTCCGCAACTTTCATGAGCTCCACAGCAGAAATGTTAATAAATGTTGTACTTCTGCTCCGCTGTGTTGAAATAAATTGCGCAACATAAACTGTCTGTGTCGTTTCAGCCCACCCACATTAATTAGAATGTAATTGCTCTGAGAGTCCCTCGTGCTCCCCTCACTCTTCTCGACGACCAATCAGGTGGCGGCTTATTCCCTCCTCTGTTTATAGAATTAGTCGCTCGATAAGTCTGCCCACCCAAGTTGAATCAAGCTGTGTTTATTTGGGAAAAAATCCCGGCCACCCAATACATAAACGCACTGATGTGCTGTTGAAATAAAAGTCCACCTCTGACGGTGGGACTTGCACACACACAAAGAGCAAACAAACATTGCAGTCTTTGCTGGGACTTGCGTGGACTCGCTCAAATAAAAACATTTAGATGGGACAATAACTCCAAACATTTTTTTAAACCCTGCTCCTGCACTCCTTCAATAGTACCAATAGCAATCAATACAAGCATCATAAGATCAATATATTTCAGTTCCCTTCTATGTTTAGATTCAGAAATAGCTATGTTTTTGTTGTGGCATTCATATTGTTAGATGTATAATATATTATGTTGTTACAAACACAAATTCACATTAGGTAATAAGCCTGTGGCTACAGAGCAATTTTGAGGGGCAAAAAGCAGAAGGATTTGAATGGTAGTTCTTACTTTTTTTTACCTATTTTGCTCAAACAATTGTATAAAATACAATAGGAATTATTGTATTATTTTGTTGATATTATTACATTGTCTTGTTGTATTATTATTGATAAAGATATTGTTTGTTTGCCCAAAACCTTGAGATTTATTCTCATTGCAATCATGATTAACAAGTGAAAGGCAAAATCAATCAATGATCTTGAAAAAGTTATAACTTGAGGAAATTGTCTTTCGATTTACGATTGTCTTCTGATTATTTTCATAATCGATAAATCGTCGATTATTTTTTTCGATAAACTGAAAAATCGGATTTTTTAAAAGACATTTTTAATTTTCCCTTCTTTGCAGTAATCCTTTTAAGAATGCATGAATGGACGTTTTACCTCCAAAAATCATAGCGAAGAGGAAGATCTCAGTCACCAAAATTGAAGTAGCAAAGTATAAACCATCAGTTGACAAACGTCACAAACACTCTACTGCAGTTTCACTGTTCTACCGGTAGTTTTTGTGTGTATGCAAAGTAAGAGATAATGGAGAGACTGCAGAAATGTAGACATTTTTCTAAGCACAAGTACAAGTATGACATGATAACTTTGCATGGGAATGTTTATACACAAGCTCTACGCACACATCTCTGCAGTGGTTTGCATTGCAAGATATCAAATAGAGGCAACAATGTTCATAACTCTTTTCCATAGTCAAAGGTGAAAGATAATATGTCTGCTTTCATGGATCACAAAGGAAATTAAAAAATAGTTACATTAGAGTGGCTAAAATCTTAAATGAAACAATTACCAAAATAGCCGATTATTTGGATAATTGATTAATAATCAATTCATCGATTAATCGTTGCAGCTCTAATATTAGTGAAAAGTGTTGTTGAATTTCTGTGAACTTTAGGAATGGTTTACCTTACAACAATTACAGACTTCATTGTAAAACATGTTTTATAATGAATATGTTTAACCCTTCAGTTAAATAAAGTAACAGTAACCTCTTAAACCCAGGAGAGGCTAACTGGTGCTAACTAACCACTGCATTGCCTTTCAAGGACAGCATGAACAGTGTGTTTTTTTGCAGACGTGTGTATACAATATAATGTATTTTCCTGTTTATAGGTCAATGGAGGATTATAACAACTTTACAAGTCCTCACAGCTGGCTTTTGCTTACATTAGCGGTTGGGAGATCGCGGTGAATAAACCTACAAACCCGGCGTTTTCTTTGTTTGTCTCTCCGCAGACGATGATTCACTATAACAAATCAATAAAATTAACAATCAAGTGCATAACAGCATGTCATGCAAAATGACTGTTGGAAGATATTTAATATTTGCATTAATGGAGGCACATGTATCATATAACAATGAGTCTGGTGACCTTCATTCATCGGTATGATTTACAAACTATTTGGGGAGTTTTCTATTAGTATTATCTGTGTTGTGTCTACTGCATGAGAGGACTGAAAAGAAAAATGCAATGTCAACAATAAAAAGATGACTGATGATACTGACACAGTTCTTTCCAGTCATAGCAATGACATATGAAAGCAAGAAGGTTTAGTAAGTTGGGTTACTACATCGTGGCACGAAATCATTTTTCAGCTTTGTGCTGGACTTTAACTCATTAAGTCGTTAAGTGACCAACAATATAGAAAACATTGTTGAGTGGGTGCCACGTGAGTAGTCTTAGTTATGTCTTCCCCAAAGTGGCGTGTCTGGTAAATGTCAGCTAATCCCCAAAAAACACATTTTTCACCTTTAAGTGCCCTTTTAAACACATTTAACAATTTCAATACTATAATATGCCACTAAGGCTATGTTCACATTGCAGGTCAATTCCGATTTCTTTGCTTATATGCGACCTGTGTCTGATTTTTTCTTGTCAGTGTGAACAGCGACTCAGGTCTCATTCATATGTGGATATAAATGGGATATGTATGCAATGTGACTACCGTATGGACGCTCAGGTGGCATATATCTGACATATACATCATGGAAAGGCGTGTTTTTCTGTGTTTACCGAGACTTTGAAGGTAGGCATTCATGGAAAGATGTAGTTTATTGTGCAAAGCTTGGATAAATATACTCACCAGTGTAGGTAAAAGTTCTCATCCGAAAATGATTTTTATAAGGTGTTAGATGTGCCCGGGAGGCATCCGGACGAGATGCCCGAGCCACCTCAACTGGCTCCTCTCGATGTGAAGGAGCAGCGGCTCTACTCTGAGCTCCTCCCGGATGGCCGAGCTCCTCACCCTATCTCTTAAGGTGAGTCCAGCCACCCTACGAAGGAAACTCATTTCCGCCGCTTGTATCCGCAATCTCGTTCTTTCGGTCATGACCCATAACTCATGACCATAGGTGACATTTAACAATTTGAGAGCTATAATAGGCCACTGTTTGTACTATGTTACTTGAATGCATGTGTATAAAAGAAGCTAAGAAAATACCACTACCCGGCTTTTAGCTGTAAAAATGCCATGGAAAGCTTGAGGTGATGTATTTGTCACAATAGATAAAAATGATCATAAGCCACTCAGTAAATTTCACAGCTTCAAATAGTTTAAATTGTTCTTTCAAAGCAGATTTGTGGTACAAGGAAGAAAACCCTGTCAAGTTGTTTGTTCGTGAGAGAGGAGAGATGTCTATGTCAGCATTCAGTAATGGCTCGGATGCAAGTCACTCAAGATAAACATCATAAATACTTTTTTGGATAGGGCACCTTATTTGACACCTTTGATAGTTTTTTGCACCAAGTGCATGCTGGTGGGTTTTGGTGACATCTACTGGCCCATTACAAAAAACATGTTGTGCTCCCTCACACTTTTCCCATGATTGCAGAATTCCACATAAAAGGAATATGACGTTGACTTCAGTTAATATTCCATGTCAGCCTGATCCCCATGAATGCATTTTATAAAGTGAACACAAAACTTTTAAGTTGAGTCAACCTAAATGTACTTATGTGTGTTTAACCCACTCAACATGGAACAGGTTGACATAAATAATGGTATTACACTACGCTTAGTAACCTGGATTCCACAATGGCGTTATCACATGCTTTAGAATCTCCTTCATTGAATAATAATAAGAAATAGTGTTGTCAAAATAGCTCAAATCAAAATAGTAAGAATGTCCATGTTGACTTAAAAAGAATGTAGTTTTATTTACAACCATACAGGATATATTGCGTGGCAATATGACAACTACAAAAGTACACACTCGCTTAATGTATTCCAAAAAAAGATCAGTTAGGATAATCCATAATGCAGTATATAGTGTACACACAAACACTCTATCTCCAAAATCATTATTAATAATATCTGATCTAGTAAATCCATCCATCCATCCATTTTCTATACCGCTTAGCCTCATTAGGGTCGCGGGTATGCTGGAGCCTATCCCAGCTGACTTTGGGCGGGAGGCGCAGTACACCCTGGACTGGTCGCCAGTCAATCTTTAGGTAAAATTATGCATAAAGCAAACAATAACCTGCTATCCCCAAAATGTCATGCAATTCTTCTCAACAAAAAGTTATGCAGCAAACACTTATGCAAGGACAAGGCTGAAAACCTTCAGTATTTCATTATGTGGTATCAAATTATGAAATGGATTGAGTAAGGGACTGAAACAATGCTCTAAGATGAGTGATAGAAGGGGGTGGGGTGGGGGGGTTGCTTTGCTTTGCTTCTTCCTACTCCTTTTGGACATGTGGCACTAACAAATGTATCATGAGATGTATTCCAATGTAACTAGTATGCATGTTCAAATAAAATTAAACCATTACCATATATTATGGGACTTCAACACACACCTCCTTAACATGAATATTGTACCTTCTTAATGGGACTGTAGCGGGTTTCTCTAGCTGCTTAGAGGGCGCCAACACTCAAACCTACTGCTACTATTACTTCCCACCCTTTTCCTGCTTTTTCGTAAGTTTGTGGTCAGCCAATGATAGCAATTTGGCAAAGTTTAACTACGAATGTTAGCTATCATTGAATGCATAGCCTATTGTGACAACACAAATGTAAATTGAGACTGCTTTTGTGTGTTTGTGTGTGTGCGCCACAGACATGTACGTAAATACCAACAGCCGTGAGTGACATCCATGAACGGCAGTTCATTTATTAAAACCGAAGGAAACTCAAAATGAAATGTATGACAATGCTGCAGTTTCCCTCGTAATGTTAAAAAAATAAAAACAATTTTGTACCATCCGTTCTTGTAAACTACTATTGGTAACATACACTAGCTGGCAGCAAGGTTCTTATATGTTTTGGTTGAAAACAATGTAATTTGGAGCCAGCTTCATGCAGTCCCTTTAAGAAAATGTATTACAATGTGAGCCAATGTAAGGATCCAGTGACAAGCTGTGATGGCAAATGTTATAGATGCTTTGGAACGACAAGATACTTGACAGCCCAATGCAGGAGAGAATCGTCCACTTTGAACTGGCTGAAGTCAAGCAGATTCTGACCAGACACTGTATACGTGTATGAGAAATGGCGGCCATCACTGTGAACAGCAGGAGTTTTTCTGTTTTCTGCAAGCATGGTTTGAACCTGAATGCTGCCATCATCCACCCCTGAGGCGGTCATTGAGTCAAAGAGCCACGATGGAGGGCTCCCACTTAGATGAGCTTCTTCCTCCTCCACCAATGTGACTTTGTTTTGAGCTTTTTGCGACGGCGCGAGTTCCCATTTTCTCTTTGACTTTCTACATTGTCCCTCAACCATCACTTGTTGTGTGTCCAAATTGTCACTCAAAGTATCTTTTTCTTGGGAAGCAGTGTGGATGAGATGTGTTTGTGTGTTATTGCTGTTGCCGGATGAGGGTGGCAGTTTTTGGTACGGCGGTAAGAAGCTGTGTTCTCCTTTGCTGTGCTGGGAGGTGCTGACATCAGGTTGTGCATTTATAGGCACTCGGGTGCTGGTTATGTTCACAGGACACTTTTGTTGCTGGAGAGGAATACACTGGACATGGTTTGATTTTGGGGACTCATCAGAAGAAGCAGAGGAGCCGCATGGTGCAGGAAAAATGTGCCAAGGGTCTTCTAAAGGTACGATGTCTTTATCAGTCATATCTACACTTATGCTGTCAAGATGCATGATGTTCTCTGCAAAGAGAGGACTCCCACAGTTTTCTCCCTCTCCGCCTTCATGTGTGTCTGTTTGCCTGTCAGCAGCATCAACAAATGACTGGGTGGGATCACAAAGCCTTAACTCCAACTCCCCGTCCCCATCAGGTGTCAGCCTAGCGCCATTTGCTCTTTGTGCCACAGTAGCATCTTCTTCTGGGATGAGTAGACACTTGGTCGGAATACTGAAACATTCCATGCCCTTATCCTGAACCCGTTCAACGTCCCAACTTGTAGCAGTGAACATGCCCAAATGAGTGGATGTGGAAGGCTGCTGGCTCGCACTCCTTGCAAGCATCAGTCTCTCCTTCACGTCCTCCAGGACTGTCTGTAAACAGTCGTACTGCCACTCCCTCAGCAACTCTGTCAGATCAAAGCCCATCTGGCTCTTTTGAGATTCCTGCACGTCCTGGACCATGAGTGACCTCCACGTCTCGTAGATCTTCTGCTGAACAGAGGGCAATGTGGTACAGCAGGGAGTGATGTCCTTAGCTGGGCCAGCTGCATTAGTGACCAGCTTTCCAACTGATAAGAAGAACCTACATCTGGTGTTTTCCATGGCCATGTGAAACTGCAGCTGATAATCTCTCAAGCAAACGGTGCTATTAAGCAGACTGGTGAAACATTCCATATCCCCATTCTCCTGGAGATCCTCCCATGCAGCTGATGTGAGAATGGCAGGGATCTGCACTGCTCCATCAGACAGGAAAAGCAGCCCCGAGGGGCCATCTAAATTCTGGGCCTGGGACTGAGACAGCTGACCCACATTGATGACATGAGCCTTCAATCGCAAACGGCCACTGCTCCCCTCTTCACTGCCATAGCTCTGGATCATTTTTTCTATCCATGGAGACAATCCGCCACGAATTGCACGTCGCATGATTAACCTGCACCTGTGAACTATAAAGCAAACATGACACGTTTATAATCTTATTTTATCAACATCATTTCCCTATTTCCTTTACGTCAGCAATGCATAACCCATCTATCTATTGGTTAACATTCTCTGTTATTTTTACCTTTAAAATATGATATTTAAAGATAGGGCGTGAACACATTTCAAAAATGACAACATGCAAGAAAATGAAATATTCATAAGGATGGAAAATGGATGGATGGTGTGAATGAGCTCTCAGTAGAAAGGGAGGAAAGGGTAGGTTTAAATAAGCTCTGCTTCTTCATAAGTCTTTCCAGACACGATGAATCGTGCAAGTGTATGCTTGCGGTGTGCCTTCATGTAACTAGTCTGGAACAACTTAGACCATACCATACCATTAGCAAAGTCTGCTACATCGTATGCACGTGACAAATCACTAATCCAACCTCTCACGTTTAACGTGCTGTGTTAGCTCGTTCCCTTTACGCTTTATGCATTAGTATTTCCTTACCTTCCGAAATCCGTATGACATTGGCGATATTGCGAGAACCATTTGTACATAGTCGAGAGATTGTTTACTTATTGAAACCGGAAGTACTTCGAGGTCAACCTGACAAAATGGGTACGTTAGACTTCCTGCCGTTCAGCCTATAAACGACGATATACATACTCTGTAGAATTATCTAAACGTCCTACGTATATAGTTTTGTAAGACATCTAAACAAGACATTTAAATTATGGCTCCGCCATAGGTATATGACTTTTACAAGCGATACAGTAAAACTGGTTGTGACAAGTTTGAACGCTGCACAGCTACTTGTTTCCGCCACGCTGATGGTGTGTTCAGGGACAGCAAAAAACGTATAAGATTCCAGTACATTTTTATTACGGGGTCCAACTCGTTTAAATGTCTCAAGTAAACTATATATGTTAATATATGTAAACTTTTGAATATAGTATTGTTCAATAATAAACTCAGAATCCCGTACGTTTATATTTTCGAATGTCAACGTAACGTTACAATTTCCAGTTGGCAATAAACGCAGCACAATCCATGTCTTCCTGTCCTCACAGGAGTCTGAGATGATACATGCAGTCTAAAATGCAGTTAGGTAATACGCAGACTGCACCCATAAGAAAAGGATTCGTCGTCAAAAGGTAAGACATCAGTATAGTAATATAGTAAATGGTTTATAAAAAAAACCTCAAAATGGTAAAGCAAGTTTGGATTGCTGTAAACATATACCGCTCACAGCAACGAAAGATTGGATGTTGTACTTGTTAACTGAAATGAATGACACCTATGTCGACCTGTTCTTCGAAGACTGATCTGCGCGTTATTTTGCTTACTGGAATGTATCGTCAACAATAACATCACCCGGTGCTGATAGCCTAGCCATAGCAAAACTCCATTTAGAAAACTCGTACTTGATTTACTTGCGTTTGCTCTTTCTTGTGACGTTTGTTTTTTTCTTCCTGGAAGCTATACTAAATAAAAGTTTGGATGTGTTTGCATTATTCGGCGTATAACTGTTCAAACAATGTATGAAACCGCTTTTGTTTGGTCGTGTTGTTTTTCCTGGACAGTACAGTATATATGGCCAGCCATAATCTGCTCTTTACTTCCCCTTGTGGCGTGTTGTTTTAATGGCGGTGTTTTGTACCAACCCATGTTCTGTGCTATGTAAGAACATTACATTCCCGAAATTATGGTTATGGACAGTATTTTCCAAATATTCTCAACTGTGTTTCATTTTTATTTCTGCCAAAGCATTTTTCTGGTCATTGAAACATTCATCACACTAGAATCCAAATTGTCATTGATAAACAGGATTTAAGACTGCATGACTAGATTTTTCCAAGTCTAAACATGCCAGATTCTGCATCAAGTGAACCCGGTGTGAGGGTGTGTGACCCACAACACTCCCAGAAACTTCTGAGAGTTCTTCGTACCTTTTGGCAAGAGCACAGCTTCCATGATGCACTACTGGTCGTGGATGGTGAGGAGCTTCCTGTTCAGAAAAATATCTTGTCTGCAGCCAGCCCTTATATTAGGTAAGGCAACATGGGTGACAACTAAAGCTCCAAGTTTGTTGGAGCTTGGTAGCCCATCTATAGTCATTATAGAAAACAATTCAGTATTATTAGCCTGCGATTACCTCTAAAAGCAATGTGTATATACTTCTTAGAGGAATAAAATACTAAGTTGTTCATGGTAATGATTTCATTTTAGAACCAAGCTTAACTACAATCCTCCAAAAGAAGATGGATCCACATACAGGATTGAGCTACAGGGGGTCTCCATGGCCATTATGAAACAGATACTGGACTACATCTTCAGTGGTGAAGTGAGTGTCGATGATTCTAGGTGGGGTAACTCCAAACTATTGTTCTCATAATTTATGCTGGTTCTGCCCCTCCCTCTTCATTACTTTAGTGCTGTTTTCAGGGCTTGCTATGAAGTATGTCATGTTTAGTTTGGTTACAACAAACTGGTGCGTTTCTATAGTACTGCACTGTGCACACACTATACGAGATAGCTGTCAAAGATTTTTATTGTCTGCAAAAAAGTGAGAAACACTGTAGAATTCAAGAAAAAAAACTCATGGTAAAACACAATGGTGCTGTCCCTGTTCATCTTGATGCCATGTTTTTCAATTTGTGTTAGTCGTTCTTCAATGAAGGTAAAAGTAACCTTAAATGTTTATTTATTCCCTTCATTTGTCATGTAAATATTTAAGTAAAACTATATAAAACATGTTTTTATAAAATTTTTCACACTTGTGGCATAACTGCGTTAGTAAGCAAAGAAATACACAGTCAACCTTCCGATGATATCATAGGCGATGGCTTCCGGTTTCTGTTTTCATTTTAATAGCAAGCTAATAGGCTGCTAACAAGGATGTTTTGTGATTATAAAATAATTAAGAATACAGTTCGGCTCACGCAGTGTATTAGAAAAACACCCAGGGGAGCACACTAACCGAGGATGCATTGTACTGAAATTAAATAAAGGTATACTGATAATGGCCGCACGGTGGATGAATGGGTTGCTTGTTGGCCTCACAGTCAGGAGGTTCAGGGTTCGAATCTCTGTTGGGCATCTCTGTGTGGAGTTTGCATGTTCTCCCCGTGCGTGCGTGGTTTTTTTCCGGGTACTCCAGTTTCCTCCCACATCCCCTAAACATGCATGTTAGGTTATTTGGCGGCTCTAAATTGTCCATAGGTATGAATGTGAATGTTTGTTTGTCCATATGTGTGCTGCGATTGACTGGCGACCAGTCCAGGGTGTACCCCGCCTCTCCCCCAAAGCCAGCTGGGATAAGATCCAACATACCCGTGACCCTAATGAGCATAAGCGGTATAGAAAATGGATGGCACTTGCTATACTGATAATAGAAAAGCAATTGAAAATTACTTATAAAAACTGGTAATTAGTTAGTGTTGATTAAAGTATGTATACTTTGTATATTATACTCCTAATTTGCAAGATGAAAAAAATGTGCCCACAAAAATGCTGGTTATGTTCTGTGTCTTTACATCTTCCTGGCCCTTCTATACAGATCACTTTGAATGAAGGGACCATACAGGACATGGTGCAGGCATCTGACTTGCTCCTCATGACTGACCTCAAGTTGCTGTGCTGTCAGTTCCTGGAAAGCTGTATCACTGCAGAGAACTGTATTGGCATCCGTCTTTTCTCTCTGCACTACTGCTTGCATCACGTCCACTACGCTGCCACTGAGTACCTGCACACGCATTTCCGAGATGTGGCGCTCACAGAGGAGTTCAGAGAGATGCCTCATGACCGACTCTGTGAGGTGCTAGCTGAGGAAAAGCTGAACGTCGGCAATGAAAAGCACGTGCTGGAGGCTGTGGTGCGATGGCTGACTCATGACCCGGACGCACGTAGGGTGTGTAAAACTCACCTCAGGTGACACACCCTCCTAAAACAAATGCAAAGTAGATGTGACACTTGGTTGATTATTAGATTAAATCGCGTTGTCTTAATCCATCCATTCAGTCTTTAGTAGGAATTTCAGCTTTAAGCGATTGTGTGTAATTCTAATAGAAAAGTCAGACTTCTTGTTTACTTAAATCATGTCAGGCAGGCATTGCGCCAGATACAGAAACGGCTCTGGCCCAATACAGAAAATGAAATGCTAAAGTACCCTGATTAGTCGTAATTAGTCCCTACAAGTGAACAAAGATGTTCATGGATTTTTGTTTGTCTTCCATATAAATAATTATGACTCTGCAAGATGTGGAAAGCAAATATATTTGATTTCGTTATCACAGGTACACATGAGGGAAGTAATGTCTGCTGTATGGCTGCAGGGCCTGGATGCAAGCTACCTGAGAGAACAGGTAGAGAAACTAGATATTCTTTAAATTCAAATTCACCGTCTGAGAATTCAATGTATGTTTCCATGTCAAGTGATATTTCTTGTCCGACCAGGTTTTGAACAGTGTGGGTGTGTGTGTCTGTGTGATTCATTTGTATCCCGTTAGGCCACGGGGGAGCCGCTGATGAGGGAAGTGATCAGAGAGCACTGTCAGCCAGTGCTAGGAGAGAGCCAGCTGCAGGGCGAGGCTCTTCTTGCTGCTTTCAAGCCTCGGGGTTATTCCGAGTGTATTGTTATTGTGGGAGGAGAGGATCGTAGGTAAAACACTAGCTGATATATGATAATGTTCATAATCAAACCATCTATTGTGCTAAAACAGTCAAATGAGTTAAGGTAATCCATTTTTTTGAAACTGTGAGATTTTGGGCTATGCAAGCGTTGAAATTTCACACATTCTTTCGCCATTCTTGAACGCACTGTAGTTGTGTGAATTGAGATGCAAAAGCTTGTTAAACTGCGGAAGCACCAGCTTCAACAGTTAATCCAGCCTCACAATTTTCAGAGAACTGCACAAAATATTTTATGTGGTCGTAAGTCTTTACTGGAATTACAACAGGCAAGCAGCGCGGATAATTGTAGATACGGCTTGAAGAAACGCCTTCTCTAGCCTGCTAGCCTCTAGTGCTAGCCTGACGACCAGGTGATTACCTATACATTTGGTACTTAAAATGTGTTTAATAAGGATGTGAGGTATATTTAGGGCTTAATCCTGGGTTGTGTGGCAAGTGAACAGTGGCAGCTGGAAAAAAGGACAAGGGTAGAGTTGGATGCTGAATTCGATCTAATAATTAAAACGGTCACTCTTATTGCGATAGTTATTTGAAATTGGAGGAGATTGTCAATGTCAAGCTAGCTGCAGGGTTTGGAGAGGGGAAGCCAGCCATTTTTATGGCCGTATAAAATAAAAATTAGTGGCATTTTTTTGCCATTTACTGGTGGTCTTGCAACTTAAATCACCACAAAAAGTGAGACTCTATGGTATATTCTTGTAAATCAGCTGTAATGTAATCTATGTCATCACTGTCATTCATAATTAATGTTCTAATTCTAATGAATAAAATAAATATAATAAATTTGTATAAATAATTGATTAGAAAAGAGGTTAGATCAATATAATGCAGACGTCCAATCATTACATAGGTGTTTCTTCTTGTTGTGTGTACAGAACCAGGAAGCCCACAGCTGTGACTCGCTGCATGTGTCCACTCTATGACACCAACAGGCAAGGCTGGATTGCGCTTCAGCCTTTGAACGTCGCTCGTGTGGGACACGGAGTAGTTGCTGCTGGTCAGTGCATGACAGTGACTGACATTTAGATTACAATATCACTGGAGTAGTGCCACACAGTGGCCTAGTGGCTAGCATGTTAGCCCACAGTCGCAAGATCTGGCTTTGAATCTCCGTTTCTCCCTGTGCATGTGTAAGTTTTCTCTGGCTACTCTGGTTTCTTTTCATATTTTAAAAATATGCATGTTGGCATAGGTAATGCACAAACTGTAGATTTTAAATTGCCTATAGGTATGAATGTGAGTGTGAAAGGTTGTTTTTCTATTGGTTGGTGACAAGTCCGGGGTGTTGTACCCTAGTTCAACCTCGATAGAAAACGGATGGATGGATCATGTCCATTTCAGAAATACACAAACTAGTAATAACAGTTTCTTGTGTTAGAGGGATTCCTGTTTGTGGTCGGTGGAACAGACGAGAACAATACAGTCTTGAACACTGGTGAGAAGTACGACCCTGACTCCAACACATGGAGCCCGATACCCACAATGCTACAGGTATACTCACAAAGTGCTGCACCTGATTTAGAATTCATATTTTTACTTTTTTATGTCTTTCTGGTACATTATGCACCATATTAAGTTCTCAACTGGTGGGTCATGACCCCAAGTCATTTTCAGTGGGTCACAGGATTTCCAAAAAGAAATTGTGTTTATACCCGATGTCCCTGAACACACTCACTTGCTACACCACCATGAGGTGCATGCCATGTTTATGGATTTGCCAAGCTTGAGCAGGGGTAGGACATTGAGTGATCGGAACTAAATAAAATTTTGAATTTATGTATACACTCTAACTTAAGCAGATTAAGGGACATCTTTGTATTTTAATACATTTGTTTATATTTTTTTCTGTTAATTTTGTTATCTTGAGCAAAAAAAAAAGTTTGTGTTCATGTGTGGATCAAACCAAATTCCTATAAAAAGGCAAAAACAAAAACCTCAATCTGCCCAAAGGTTTTATTAATTGTTAGAATTATCTAACAGCGCCCCTGAGCAATACCACTAAAATGGAAAAATGTACAGTTAATCCATGTGGTTGGTATCAGCCGATCTCACTCGTGATAGGTGTTGGTATTGGCAGCATAAAATCCTGATTGTAGCATCCCTACTTACAACACAATAGAAGGTGTTGTAAGCTTGCACCTTCTGCAAGCTTGTTTCAGTTGAAAATTTTCTACAATTTTCTGCATTGCCGCTTGTTATGGAGGGGCAATGGTGAGTCTTGCAGCCAAACCAGTAGGGAACCACTGCGCTATAATATGAAAGTCATACTGAGCTCCCAAAAAGTAATGTCACTCATTTTTGCAGGCTCGCCACAACTTCGGCGCTGTGGAGCTGGATGGTCTGGTTTACATTCTGGGAGGAGAGAATGAAGAAACCGAGCTTACCACTGTCGAAGTGTTTGACCCTCATGTCAATACCTGGAGAATGCAGACCAGTATGACCATGATTCGGAAGGTATCTCCTTTATAAGAACACACACAAGTAACAAGGAACCTGTTGTTAAATTTAAGACATGTAAGTCACGTATTAGACATGTAGGATGCAACCTGGGAAAAATTTCCTAATCTCAATTGTAGGTGTTCAGCATGACAAGTTTAAAGTACCTTGAAATTAGCAAATTCATTAAAACACCAGTCCTTATTAATGGAATACTTTTGATACCAATAAAAAAAAGTTTAAAACCACATAACATTATAAAATATTAAATAAATCAAGATGACTAGTGGAATATTGCGTTATTGCAATGGATTCTGGCACTTGGATCAATACTTGTATCAAGGTTCATGCAAAAACAAGTGTGAGAAAAGGCAAACATGAAAGTACAAACAAAAGGTGACTGCGACAAAAGGCCGACAAATACACTACAAAAAAACTAAGTACAACCAACAAATAGGCTCAGCCACACTATACTAACATAGGTAAAATAATGGTACTGAAAGAAAGAATGTCAAAAGGTCATAATTGTTACAGTGCTCACAATGAAGTTCAAGGTAGGACCCACCGGGTGAAAAAGGCACAAAAGAGCTCATGCTGACAGGGTTACACCAAGAGGAATGGCAAGAGACAATCCAGGGTCAGGAGTAGTGGCAACAAAGCCAAGTAGGCCTGATTGCACAGGGCAATGAGGTCTGGATGTGTGGCGCCACCCCAGAATACCAAAACTGGGCACTGAAAGAGGAGAAGAGACATAACGGCAGGAGACAGAAAGAGCAGGCTACAGACAGAAGCATGGCAATTTGTGTATTTAACATATTTTTTTGTGCTTGATTATTATATTGATTTTTAATCACATTATTGCTTAGTATGCACAATTTAATGTCTGTTTTTGGACCTTAGGGGAAAACTGGAGTACCCAGGGTAAACCTACAGAACTGTCATGGCTATGGTTGACAGAGTTGTGGGGCGATCCCCACACCCTGAAATATATATTGTGCAACATATGTATTAAACCACCAGTTGCTCTTCATGCTGCATCACCAGTGTGTCAGTGAGATGTTACCTTGCATTACATGACAATATATTCCATTAATCATTGTGTGGATGAATGTGTTGGCAGTTCACACACAGTGTTGACACTATACACAGACAGGTTAAAGCCAAGAGTAGAACACCAAACCTTCTTGCACTGAGGCAGCCGTGAATTATTATGGTATACTGACTTTAAAAAAAACAAATGATTTGAGTTCATAAAAATAAAAGGTTAAATACATTCGGAATGCAATTAATGTTTTTCCACTTAAACCCATATTATGTTCCTATCCCAAGCTGCTCATGGAAAAAAAGCCTCTGGTCCGTTGCAAAGACCAGTAACCTAAGAGGCCCAGGGCCAAATGGTGTAACTCTGCTGTCATCTCTTTTTCCTCACTCCAGGTGGGTTGCTATGCCTCCATGAATAAGAAGATCTATGCCATGGGTGGTGGTTCCTATGGGAAACTTTTTGACTCGGTTGAAAGTTTTGATCCCAAAACCCAACAATGGACGGGGCTCTGTCCTCTCAAGGAGAGAAGGTAACTGTCTAGTCATTTTGCAGTGAAGTTTCTCGAAAGGAGGCTCTACTTACTGATACTAACAATTAAATGTGAGGTAGGTTTAATTTTCTTTAGTCTTCTTGTTCATTTCTTCACTTGGTATATACAGGGTGGGCCAAAAGGAGGGTTACAGTTAACACTTATTTAGTCAGTGTAACACCATCCAGTTTTGGTTTCAGTTTTACCGCTCTATCATACTGACACGTTAAATCATGTCCAGTATGTAGTCATTACTGCAACTGTTTAGTCATACTTTGTACTTAGATTAGTAATAATAGCAGAATCTATTGACAGAAGAAAATGTGCTGTGTAACCTTTGAGGAGCAACAACACCAAGTTTAAAGTTAGATTACCCTACTTTTTTGCCATACTTTTCAATCATCTAAAGCCATTCTTTCTAAACCGCATGACCTGGCTCTGTGTTGATCCAACTTTCATCTCACATAATTAGGTGTAACTTTTTCATCAGATTTGGGTCAGTGGCCTGTGGTGTTGGTAAGGAGCTCTACGTGTTTGGTGGGGTCAGAAGTCAAGAGAATGACAATCCAGAGCAACGTCATATGTTGACCTGCAAGTCGGAGTTCTACCATGATGAAATGAGGAGGTTTGTATATACTGTTTTTATGAATATGACTCAGTTTTAGCCGAACTGCTTACTACTGTATGTGCAAATATGCTAGAGAAAAGAATGAAAGTCATGTTTGAATTCAGTTAAAACAAAGTGGACCGAGTGTCTGGGGAGGCATGGCGCAATGACGTGGGGTGGAGGGGGCTTGAACGCCTTCTGTTTTGCTGCTAACACACACCAGCTGCAAAGCAAGAAGTTTGGCTAGGTGAGAATAAACTGGTTAAAAGTAGGGATGCTCGGATCAGTGTGGCCTTTGTCTTTATGCTATCTTGTGGTCAGTTGTCATTATATAAATGCATAAAATCTGAATTCAACCGTCAATAATAATAAAACAAAAAAAAGAGCAAATATTTGACCCCCTTGGTGAGCTTCTCAAAATCACCTGGAAGGACTGGAAATCCCTGTCATACTATCACCATCATAACACTAAACACACTATGTGTTTACGTTCATTAAATAACCACACACAAATAGTACTTAAGGGAAAAGACATAATTAGTATAATGACAACAAGAAAGTCAAGTTGTTCTGTGACACTGGGGGGGAAAAAAGTTAGTACGTCGTGGCCAAACCTGTCTGTCAAAGCCTGATCCTGGGAGAAAATAAAAACTTTCCTAGTGGCCTTAGGCAAGGCACTTCACCCACATTGCCTAATATTTAACTGGTGTGAGTGGTGGTCGGAGGGTTTGATGGCGCACACTGGCAGCCTCACTTTTCGTCAGTCTGCCCCGGGTAGTTGTGGCTACATAGTGACTTACCATCACCAAGTGTGGTGTGAATGAACAATGATGACCTCAGTGTAAGCGCTTTGATAAAGCGCATAACAAGTGTAATTCATTGTTATTATTAGTATGTACATGAACATGATACCGTAGCGTTCCTGTGGGACAAAAACAAGCTCCAAACTAACCGCATTGCTTGGTTATTTTAAAAACTAATTTTGGGGTCCCCCCGCAGACCCACCACCTGCAGGGGCAAGCATAAGGGTCCGGTGCACTGTGATTTGGGCAGTGGTCGAGGACAGGTGTCCGGGCGGCCTGGTCTTTGCCGGCCAAATCTGGTTCTTCGGACATGGAACGTCACTTCTCTGGTGGGGAAGGAGCCTGAGCTTGTGTAAGAGGCGGAGACATTCCGACTAGATATAGTCGGACTCATCTCAACCCACAGTTTGGGCTCTGGAACCAAATTCCTTGAGAGGGGCTGGACCTTGTTCTCTGGAGTTGCTGCAGGGGAGTGGCGGCGAGCTGGTGTGGGCTTATTATTAGCCCCCCGGATTGGTGCCTCTGTGCTGGAGTCATCCCCAGTAAACGAGAGGGTTATTTCCCTACGTCTTAGGGCTGGAGAAACGGTCCTGACTGTGGTTTGTGCATACGCGCCGAATGGCACGTAGTTCTTGTTCACGAGTGAGGGAAGGTTGGAGCGTGAGATCGACAGACGGATCGGTGCAGCATCGGCAGTAATGCGGTCGATGTACCGGACCGTCGTTGTGAAGAGAGAGCCGAGGCTCAGCTCTCTGTTTACCGATCGATCTACGTTCCCACCCTCACCTATGGTCATGAGTTATGGATCATGACCGAAAGAACGAGATCACGGATACAAGCGGTGGAAATGAGTTTCCTCCGTAGGGTGGGTGGACTCACCCTAAGAGATAGGGTGAGGAGCTCGGCCATCCAGGAGGAGCTCAGCGTAGAGCCGCTGCTCTTACACATCGAGAGGAGCCAGTTGAGGTGGCTCGGGCATCTAGTTCGGATGCCTCCCGGGCGCCTCCCTGGTGAGGTGTTTCGGGCATGCCCAGTCGGGAGAAGGCCCCAGGGAAGACCTAGGACACGCTGAGACTTATGTCTCACAGCTGGCCTGGGAACGCCTTGGTGACCTCCCGGTGGAGCTGGAAGAGGTCGCCGGGGACCGGGAAGTCTGGACTTCATTACTGAAACTGCTGCCCTCGCGTCCCGGACCCGGATAAGCGGAGGAAAATGGAATGGAATTTGGGGTCCGAAGACCAGAACCCAGGCCGCTAAGCAAAACCTATACACAAAGATACAAGAAAAGAATAAGAAAAATGGCAATACGTTTGATAAGGGACTGATGAAACACGCTGGCATTGAATTGTGTAGTCTGGAATACTGAAGCCAGTGAGATTTTACAGACTAGTTATGATTCTCGTGGCAATACGGGACAAAGTGAGTCCCTTGTCTAGTTAATACTGATGTGACACAGCACACATGCCGGGTTTGGCACCGCACACCGATAGTCACATCTTTTTTTACGAAAATCGGATGATATTGCATCTCTAGTATTAAGTTTATTATATACTGAAATCTAAAAATCATGTGGTATCCAATCATCATGATTGATATGACTGACATGTTTTGGTGAATGCAAAGTTTTATTTGCCATTATTTTCCATCTTTCTACATGTTTTTTATGATTTGATATCTTATTTAATTGATTATTAAAATTTTAAATGTAAAAAGGCTGTTCACAATGGTACGCAGCTGCCTAGACGGCACTAATGTTTGAACATGTATGTTAGTGGCCCCATGTAACACACACATGCGCTAGAGGCTTTAAGCGCTGGCGGTGTCATTTGGAGCCAATTGCCCCATTTATTGAAAAGACATTAGAGTGCAGTTTGAATTTGAGGTAATGCAAAATAATACGGCGTGCCAGCACAAAACAAGTTTCATGATCCTTTTGGCAGCAATATCTTTTTATCCACAAATTTGCAAACTACAGTATTCAAACTTAAAAGTGTCAGCAAACGTTTTCCGGAGATGATATATTTTCTGGAGAGTTAATTCCCAACATTTGCACATGGACCGGAATGAAAAGTGAAACAAGTAGTGAGAAATCAAGTGAACCTGGTTGCTTAGATTTAACACTCAGTAGGTGTGTTTAATTCTAGGAGGATCATTTCTTCTCTGCTTGGATCAATAAACCAATCGGGCATGAAACCCCTCCCAGTACTGACACACTATACCTAGTTGTCCGACCTGTGGGCAGAATTCACCCATGCAACACAACATGAGCTTTTGCTTTACACAGTGTTCTTCTCCAGTAGATATGTAGCTATTTAGCTGTGTGTCAGATGAACATCACCTTAAGTCCACGGTTGGTATCCATTCCCTCACTCTCAAGCTTGACCAAGTCGCCCATATACATGGCACGCAGGCGTATCAAGCCAACAGCACCTGCACGAGGTGCAGACATAGTCATCTGGTCATTACGGTATTTTTAAGTTTTACAATGTTTTTACAACTAGCTTTAAAAAATATACATGTTTATTAATAAACAATCTTCTCAGAAATATTGCAATTAATTAAAAAGGTCTGCTGGGAAAGGCACAAGCTCACAATGACTGTGAACAGGATGAGTGTTTGAAAGTGAATGATTGAGTATAAAGGTACGTGTTCTAGCTCAATGTTGGAAGTGATGCCCAGATGCAGTCATGTATTATAATTTCCGCTAACTATTCCATCTCACTGATACTGCAACTGTTGATTGTATGTAATTTTTGTTCAGGTGGATGTTTCTAGATGACCAAAACCTGTGTATCCAGACTAGCTCATCATTTGTGTATGGTGCCGTTCCCATCGGAGCCAGCATCTATGTAGTCGGAGACCTGGACACTGGTCAGTAGGACAATGCAACAGCTTTACTATGCAAATTGTAATAAGCAAAATACCAAAGTATATTATCTTTGGTGTGTGCATAGGTGCGAGTTTTGACTACATCCGTGAGTTCCGCCGTAGCACCGGTACCTGGCATCGCACCAAGCCAATGTTAGCCAACGACCTCTCCAAAACTACCTGTGCTGCCCTGCGAATTGCCAACTGTCGACTGTTCCGCCTTCAGCTGAGCCAAGGAATGTTTCGAATCAGAGTCTAAATTCAGTATAGCCAAACCAGCTTCTCCTTCACTTACATGGGTACTTTCTACCCACGTTATTTGGTTTTATTGAATTTATAACGCTGAAGTACAGTATTTAGGTAGCTATGTGGCTGTTTACGCTTTAGTTTAGGGAGACCGTTTTGACTGTAATTAGACAATGTAATTTGTTGGGCAGGACGATCTCATTGTATATTTTTATGGTGATATTTTATTGATTTCTTTCTTTTTTTAACTTTTTCCCTATTGGGGACTTTGGCAACACTGGACAAAATGCTGACTGCAGGCAGTATGATGCACACTTTATGGGAAACTTTGTAACTTTATAGGCATTTTAATTTACCTTTTTTAACTGATGTACAATGAATTATAATTAATTTGAAATTGACATTACACTACAGGAACGGGGAAAAATGCATTTACACAGATGTGGCCAAAGTGCGATTTGGTGACCATTTTCAACCCGCTTGCTTATTAAGGGAGAAAAAAATCCTAACCTCCATGACCCTGTGCGAAATAGTGATTCCCTTCTACTGAAACATAACTTAATTGAGATCCAATTAATTGAGATCTATCAGTCTGGATAAGGTTCTAAAAACATTTCTAAAGCTTTGGGACTTCAGGAAACCACAGTGAGAGCCATTATCCACAGTGGAAGGTGGAAAATGTGTGTCCCATTACGTCTGTGTAAAAGTAACTGCACATTTTAGAAAAAGGACATAATACCAACAGTAAAGTGTGCAATGTGCAGCAAAAAATGTGGTGGTGTGATGGTGTAGGGCTGTTTTGCTGCTTCAGGACCTGGAGGACTTGCTGTGATAATGGAACCATGAATTCTGCTGGCTAGGAAAATATCCTGAAGTAGAATGTCCGGCCATCTGTTTGTGACCTCAAGCTAAAACCAACTTGTGCTCTGCGGCAGGACAATGATCCAGAACACACCAGTAGGTCCAATTCTAAATTTTTGACGAAAAACAAAATGAAATGAAGATTTTGGAGTGGCCTAGACAAAGTCCTGACCTGAATCCTATTGGCATGCTATGCCAAGACCTTGACTTTCCAATGTGGCTAAATTACAAAAATTCTGCAAAAATAAGCGATCCAAAATTCCTCCACCGTGCCATAGAGACTCATTGCAAGTTAGTGCAAATGCTTGATTGCAGTTGTTGCTGCTAAGGGAGGGCCCAACCAGTTATTAGGTTTAAGGGGCAATCGCTTTTTCACCCATGTAGGTTTGGATTTTCTTTCACCCTTAATAATAAAAAATGTACGATGATTTTTGTGTTCAATTGTGTTGTTGTTGACTAATTTAAATACGTTGATGATCTGAAACATTTAAGTGTGACAAACATGCAAGAAAATAAGAAATCAAGAAGGGGCAAACACGTTTTCACACCACTGTATATTTTAGGGGTGTCACGAGATCTCACAAGATTAAAACGTGAGGATATTTCTTGTTTAGAGAAAAGCTGTCTCGTGAGCAAAGGTCAGCCAGAAGTCCATCAGACTGAGAATTATGGCATCACTCCTGTGAATGATACACGTAATAAAGAAGTGACAGGCAGGATGGCAATCGCAAGTGCTCTATGCACACTATAAACCTTGCAATCCAGCCTGCCTTGGTGTTCCAAGTATCACTTGCTTGTGAGGTGTGGCTGCTTTTTCCATCAGAGTTGAACAGCTTTTGCCGTGTTTATATCCAAGTAGAAGCTGTTGTAATTCTACATTTGATCTAAGTTACTTAAGCTTTGCCAGATGAAGACACGATTGCTGCATAGAATTTTTATCGAAATGTGATAGTAGCATACTTTTCACTACTTCCTGGTGGTGCACTCATGGTAACTGTAATTCTTTTAGCATCTTTGAAGTATCAAAGTAACCCCTCACATGTTTTAATTTTTCTGGATAAGCGGTATAGAAAATGAATGAGTGAATGTATGAAGCCCTCTGTGATAAAAGTTTGGACACCCCTGACTTCGCTTTTAGTAAAGTATTTAAATGAAAGCATTTATACAGCTAAATTTATAATGTAACCTTAATTGTAAATACCTGAAATGCTTTTCACAGAAGCTTCAATGTGCGTTGTCTTTTTAATTCCTTCTTTTCTTATATTATTAAATAATATATATTAGTTGCAGTAGGAAATGTCTCATTGTGAGGAAACAGAAAAAATGCACGCTGTTGCTGAGCCACTAAGTGTATATTGGGTGGAGAGTCTAACTCATGATCGTTTGATTGAATTCTTGTTATTACATGGTTATAATATTAATGACAATGTAAAAAAGGGAAAATTATTCACACTTTATCAGCAATTTAAAAAAAATGTAAAAGTACATTTTAGGGACTTTACATAGCGTCACATTCAGTGCTCACTGTCATACATATGCTTTACCGGATCAAATTGTGGTCATAAATAGTTTGCTGAAAGTGACTTTTGAGTTTCTTGAATTTATGTTTCTTGCTGCTTTGGTGGTCTCTGACACTGCTTTCAGTACAGTTCAGTCGCGAGTAGTTTTGGCATCCCCTGACCCTGTTTGTTTGGTGTGAATTCCAGCTGCTGCTCTCTGTCCTCCGCTCATCTCCTCTGATATCTTAAAAATGAATACACCTCGTGCTTGTGAAAAACATTTTTTGAAAACTAATCTGTAAATGTTTAGTTTTGTTTTTGTTTTCAAAGTGGACCTAATTAGTGCAGAGAATTTCAGTTCTTTTGGCTCCTTCAGCTCCCAAATGACTCCTCAGTTTAATTTTGTTGCTTAAGTTAATTTATTACCAAAACACACGTTCAATTAATTTCTAATGTAAAAATATAATTATATAAAAAGTTATTGTTTATAGGGCTTAATTTATATGCTTAACATGGAACAGATGGCACCAGCTAAAATTATGTAATATAAAAACAAATATCCAACTAAATTAGACAAAAGGTTCCGATTCAATTTTGTGTATTATTTGAACGGTAAAATTCCAACTATTTACAGCGAACAATATCAAGAAAACATTATGCAATCAAAATAAAATGTGCAAAAAGTAAAAGAAAACTCAGCTTCCAGCTAACAGTTTTGAGAGAGAGGATTGGCATTCAGACAAACAAAGTGCCGCAGCTTGCGTTTCCTGTTGCTCATTTCTCTCTCTCATTTTCAGCTTGTAATCACAATTATGTAGTAATGTCAATTTATTTAGGATAGACCTTTAAGATGCAACATTTTGTTTTTGAAGGGAGTCCCACCGTTCTTCCACACAATCTTTTGTCTCTCTCCCTTCTGTTAGTGTGCTCACGACTGTGCAGTGTGTGTAACCACTCTCCCCCTTCTTCTTGCAATGCATGCAACACACATTTTGACTAATCACATGAGGCTTTAACTGAAAAACAAGAGCCGGCCTCAAAGAGAAGGATTGTTCGCAAACGACCCATCACTTGTCCTAATCATCCTTCATAATGTACTAATTGTAGTCTATTACAAGAACAAGCAGCAACTGGCCCAAATAGGTCTGTCACGTATTGTTTGACTAACCAGGATTAGCAACACATATGAAATTCTTGTTTTGTGATCTTCATCGGTAACACTGGTACCGTGCAGTGGTGGCATCACAGAATCCGAGGCAAAAAAGGCAAAATACACTTTCAAAATTCTAACAAAACAAAATTGAATTCATTAGATTTTTTTACAATACCACAGGGCCAATAAAAACGGGCTGCAGGCCAAAAATGCCACCCAGCAAGTGACATCCATCCATTTTTCATACCACTTATCCTCATTAGGGTCGTGGACATGCTGGATCCTATACCAGCTGACTTTGGGCAGGAGGCTGGCTACACCCTGGACTGGTCGCCAGTCAATCGCAGGGCAGACATACTCACATTCACACTCAATTAACCTAACATGCATCTTTTTGGGATGTGGCAGGAAACCGGAGTACCCGGAGAAAACCCACGCACTGTGAGGCCCACATGCTACCCACTCATCCACCGTGCGGCCGGAAAGTGACATCATTTGAAATAATTAACGTCCTGTGGCGACATACCTTATTTCCACTCATGCAGTGTACACAGGAACACACCAAAAAAAGTACACAACAGTTGCATGTTCCCATTGTGTGCTCTTGCAGTAATGCCGTAAAATGGTCTCTTAATGCCTTTTAAAGTCCATGATTCATTTCCTCTATTATTATTGTATATACAGAATGGCAGGACATGAGTGTGACTTATGAATGGCAAACAAGGGACACTCAGCAACAGTCCCGCCTGTTTATATTGTCCTATTTTTTCCTCAATGTGTCATCATTTGCTGTAACTATAATGACTTACTGTGTGCTCGTATTGGCAGATAATGAGTCACTTTACTGTCATAGACTACAGGGGCTCAGTCATTGTTTCATCCATCAATTTTCTATACCGCTTATCTTCTTTGAGGTCGCAGACATCCATACCTATGGGCCATTTTTAGAGACGCAATTAACCTAACATGTTTTTGCAATGTGGGAGGAAACAGAAGTACCTGAAGGAAACCCAAACATGGGGAGAACATGCAAACTCCACACAAAGATGCCAAGCGGAGATTTGAACCCAGATCTCCTGATCTGTGCGGCCAACATGCTAATCACTCGACCATTGTGCAGCCCGTCATTGTTTCAATTATTGTTAATATTTCATTAATTTAATTAACTCTTTCTTTTATTATATAATATATCATACTGCGATTGACTGGTGACCAGTCCAGGGTGTACCCCGCCTCTCGCTCAAAGTCAGCTGGGATAGGCTCCAGCATACCCCCGTGACCCTAATGAGGAAAGGCGGCATAGAAAATGGATGTATAGATATTATATGATATTTTATATAATTATTAATGAATTAATCACAAAAATGTATCATGTTTTTTCAAATTAGGAGCGCGTTTACTATAAATATTGAATATAGCATTATGAGAAATATGTTCTACTTGGTCTGTGGTATATCCCCCATTATTTTAAGACAAAATGGGTCTGGGTTCTGTATGGATTAAGCCAGGGGTGTCAAACTCGTGCCAAAGAGCGCCGAGACGTCGCAGGTTTTCTTTTCAGCCGGTCGCTAACGCAAGTGTTTTTAATGATCAACACTGTCTTCAGTTTGAGGGAAAGAGCTCATCAATCATATCACCTGCTGGAGGAACAGGTTAGAGAGAAAATCTGCTCGGTCCTCCAGGGCACGAGTTTGACACGCGGATTAAGCAGACAACATCAAAACCCAAATATGGACAACAAGCAGATGTCAGAATTTGTGTACCAAGGTGCACACTGACTGCTTGGCATTGTATTGAATTGTTGTTTCTTTAGTGTTCTCAGCAGTGAGAGCAAGTCAGTGTTTTGCAAGTCTGTCAAGTAAGTCTCAAGGCCTTAATCTGAAGTCTCAAATCAGTTCCCATGTTCCCAAAATCTCATGAGCTCAAAATGTTTGAGTCCTTACAAGTCAAAAGACAATTAGACCAGCGTGACAACTCTTAATCACAGAAATATTGTTGGCAAAACAGTCAGGATTTTAGTCAGTGCACAGAAAGATAATCCACATATTTGTTGTTTGTTCGTAAACCTGATTGGAAGTTAGTAGATGCATTCAATAAGGCAGATTCAAAGGGAAAATACTGTTTGTTGTCTTGCTGGAAATTACATATTAATGACATTAGTTGAATACTTTGAATGGGCACACATTTTACTCAACTCACTGAAATGTTGTCAAGTCATCAGACTAAAGTCAGAGTCAAGTGCTGAGTAATTGATGTAAAAGTTCAAGTCGAGTCTTGATGCTATTGACGATATTGTCAAATCGAGTCTAAAGTCATCAAACTTGTGACTCAAGTCCAAGTCACGTGACTTGAGTCTACACCTCTGATGTTAAAATCAAATATTTGCAGAAATGTGAGGGGTTTACGCACTTTTACAACCTACTGTGAGAGTTTCACTTTTTCAATTGAACTATTGAAATAATTAACATTTTCATATATGTATTGATATATTGGTTTGGTTTAATTTGATTCAAACATGCATACATTGTACAAATAATTATTCACGTTACATTCCGCAGTTCTACATGTTCGAAAAGGAGTACTGTAGGAAGAGACAGAGCTTATTTAATCCTACCCCCTTCTCACATGATTTTCTAATACATACTAATACATACTGTGTATATACATGCATACACACATACATTCCTATGTATGCATACATACACATACATGCATATATCATATTTTTCTTTAAAAAAATATATATATTTTTTTCCTTTTGTTCCTCCTCTTTCCTTCCCTCTTCCCCTGTTAATTTCCGGATCAACATCTTGCTGTCTTGGTGTTGTACTGTGAGTGTCATTAAATGTAAGTACTTGAGTTCCTGATTTTAATACTTTGTTGAACGTGCCCTTTCCACATTGATATCAGTGTTCGTAATATTGAATGTAATCCTACTGTTTTTGGGCGTTATATCCTCATTTATCCTTATTGTCGTGATTATATGATGTTTAGTATGTATCCAGGTTGTTGATATCTTTATCTTATCAGTAGCAAACCTGGAGCAAACCATGTAGCTTGATGTATATTTTTCCATTGGTGCTCCAAGTACTTTGTATTTTTCCCTGCTTCCTCAAATCTCATGCTTTATTGGCAATGTCAGGGTTGCGTTTTGTCAGATGCTTATTTAAGTAGACGTTTGTGCCTTTCAAGTTCTTTCTCTGTTGGTGAACTTGACAGGTGTGCTGTTGTTTCTACCATACAGTGGGATGCATGGTTCAATGGTGGTAATATCTACATCCAACTCCTTTAATTGTAGGAAGTTGTTGCTTTGCTGACAGAACATCCATTCCATCTGGTTCTCCTCTGTTATGAGCTTCCCTATCTTTTGACCCGGGTGTAATTCTGAGCCCTGTGAGGATCACATCATTCATTTGTAAATTCTGATCCATCTCATTAATTATAGTTTTCATTTGCTCAGTGATATTATCCTTTGCTTCTTTCTCTTCCTCCAGAGTGGTGTGCCAGGCGGCATTATCCTTCAATAGTGTCCTGATATCATCCTGTAAAGCATTGATGTCGTTGCATAATGCATTGTTTACTTCCTTGGGATTTTTAACCTCCTTGAGGGCAGCACGCAAGGCAGCATTGTCTTCCAATAATGTCTTGATATCATTCTGCAGAACCCTAACCATATGGGTTTTTAACCTCCTCAAGGGCAGCGTGCAAGGCAGCATTGTCTTCCAATAATGTCTTGATATCATTCTGCAGAACTCATAACATCCTTACATAATGCTCTATTTTCTTCCATATGCTTTTTAGCTTCCTTGAGAGCAGTGCACAAGGCAGCATTTTCTTTCACTAGTAGGGTTATATTATATATTGAGATGCACCTGTATCGAGGATGTCAATAAAATCTTGAGACAGGCAAAACTGCATATTTTCAGGAAATTAAATTGCCAGCAACTTTTTATTTAACTAGAATAATAACAAATAACATCTTTAATATGATTTTCAATATTTGTGATGCAAAGGTTGATGTGCTTGATGCAAAAACTCTCCATTTCCTTTGTGTCCAGACATTAGGCACACCTTGTAAATGTGCATAGCCTTTTTTTGTTTGTTGGAGCTCATTGGAAGCCCAAGAGCCCAAGCTCAATGAAATGATCTGCTAGCTGCTCCTACTAAGGTGTTTGAATGGTGAACTGGGGACAGACACACTTTGCCTCTGAATAATTGACAGAAACAAGAAATTACTAAGTCAAAAGTCCTCACTAAGAACATAAAAAAAACCCCACATAATTAGCATTTTAAAATCGAATTTTTACAACTTTGTATATTTTATACACATGAATTTTGTATATAAAAAACTGCTCTGTGTTAGATACACAAAACCAACAAATCTGGTGGGGCAGATTAGCACAACAGGATTACCAAAGCGTGATGCAGATAATTTAATTAAAGTCAGCGACTCATGACAACTCCCAGAATTACAGAACGTATTGTAACATAATTCTTGTGACTGATGATGATGTGATAGGGGAGAGCCTTTCTGAGAAAGTGATGATTGAGGATGCACTGTGCTCTTCTTGTGCATATCAAAACTTAGTTCATAGACTTTGTGAAATATAACTCCTTTTCTCCCTTTTCACGTATAATAGTTTTTAGTGTATTAGTTATATGTATGTATGGTTCTTGTAATTTTTAGTAAATTGCATGTGGCTGCTGAAGTTGAAATGCTGTGCACAAAGTGGGCAATTCTAAAAAATTGGGAATTCAGTTGTATTGTAGTTTTGAAGCCAAAATTGATGCAATGGGTTGAGAAATGGTCAAAAATGACATTAATTTCAATGGAAAATTTTGGCCTGTAAAATGTGGAATTCTGGTTGTAACTGGGAATTTTTTGGAATGTCGGCTCTACTCTGAGTTCCTTCCAGATGCCTAAATTTATCACCCACCGCCAGTCCAGCCACTCTACAGAGGAAACCCGTTTCGATTGTATCCATCTCGTTCTTTTTGTCATGACCCAAAGTTCATGACCATAGGTGAAGAATGAGCTTTGCTTTTTGGTTCAGGTCTGTCTTCACCATGATAGTCTGGTGCAGAGACTGCATTACTGTAGATTGCTGCACTGATCCGCCTGTCAACCTCATGCTCATGAACAAGACCTTCAGGTTCTTGAACTTCTCTACCTGTGGCAAGACCTCACTCCCATCCCGGAAGGTGCAATCTACCCTTTTCCAATTGAGAACCATGGCCTCAGATTTAGAGGTGTTGAGTCTCATCCCAGAAGCTTCACACTCAGCTACAAACCACCCTAATAAAGGCTGAAGGTCACACCCTGATGAACACATCTGTGAATAGCAGAGACGAGATCCAAAGGCCACCAAACTGAACCTCCTTGACGCCTCGGCTGCATAGAGAAATTCTGTCCATAAAAATTATTAACAGAATGGGTGACAAACGGCAGCCTCGGTGGAGGCCAACGTTCACGAGAAACAGGTTCCAATTGCTGCTAGCAATGCGAACCAGGTCCCAGCCTCTTGTGCAAGGGCACGTAGTAGCGCTCCACTAATCCCGTCTCCCAGAGCGCCCCTTACAGGACACCTATAGTTAGAACACACCCTCAGGTAACAATTTTGAAATTGATTGGAGATCACTAATCCAGAGATATTGTTCCCAACTTCCTTGTTGAAGGGAAGTGTCAGCAAAACAGTCCCTCAACATCCGAGGCCTTAAGGAATTCAGGGTGAAACTAATCCACCCCCAGAATTTTGCCACTGAGGATTTTTTAATCTGCAAAATACTTCAGCCACAGTGATAGATTTGTCATGTCTTTAGTGTCTGTCTCCGCCATGGAAAGTATGTCAGTGGGATTGCGTAGGGCCTCTAAGTATTCCCTCCACCGCCCGACTATATCTTCAGCCGAGGTCTGCAACCCTCCATCCACACAGTAAACAGTGTGTACTTGCCACTGCTTCCTCTTTCTGAAGTATCAAATGGAAAATTGTGCTAAAATTCCTCATTGCCTCAAACTCCATTACACACTCAAGTTTTTGCCTTGACCACCACTAAAGGCACGTGTAGCTTGGCCTGCTGGTACCTGTCAGATGTTTCAGGAGCCCCACAAGAGATGAATTTCCTGATAATTGTTTCCTTTTAATGCTTATTGGCTTAACATTAACATATGGGGAAAACTACCCTAGAGGCATAGAAGAAATAATGGAGAAATAATGTCAGCAATTCCAATAATTGAGAAATGTGGAAGTAGTAAGAATTCTAAATTTCATAGATTTTGTGTTACAGAAAATGTCCATCCATGTTCTATACCGCTTATCCTCATTAGGGCCACAGGTAAAAGTGGAGAGTAGCAGAGTGGGGTCGCCATTACGGTTGGGCATCGAGTCGCCAGCTTTGATGGGAATGGGGACTAATATTATGATTCTCCCGGGATCGGGGGCCTACAGTCATGGGACCCGCAACTGCACACTTCCGGTTTTCAAAATATGAGCACTTTGGCCTACATTTTCTGGAGCCTATCCCAGCTGATCTTTGGGCGGGAGGCAGGTATGTTTTTGGAATGTGGGAGGAAACCCACACAGACACAGGGAGAAGATGCAAACTCCACACAGAGATGCCCAACGGAGATTCGAACCCTGAACCTCCTGACTGTGAGGCCAACATGCACCCCATTCATCCACCGTGCGGCCCAACAGAAAATGTGATTATGAGAAATGTGTGTACTTTTGAGATGTAGATTTTTTTAAATCCAATTGTTCTTCATGAGCTGAATGTTTTTATGTTTGATTTGAATCTGTTGGTTTAGTTTGAATCTGAGAATGAGAAGTGTGTAACTTGTCAAAATTATCCATTCATTTTAAATGAGAATTTTGTCGAGTAAAATGATAGAAAATTGAATAGTAGATATTCACCATGCAAAAATGACGTGAGATTGTCGGTGTTGGAATGGTTTGAATGATTTGAGAAATGCGGAAGTAGCTGAGCGTCTTAAAGTGACAGAATAAGAATGATAATAAATAATAATCACAATTATGGTGGAGTAACATGAATGTGACATGAATGCTGAAGAGCATTCACACAACAAAAACAGCTTTCATCTCTCATCTCTCTATTCAGAGACTGAAAACGGAATGGAAAAAATGTGTTTTTAGAAAACTTCCCACGGGCTTTATATTAAATCTCAGAGGTGTTTGGTGTTGTTGTGCTCTGTGAGCCTTGAGGAAAGAGGCTTTCCCCCATCAGTTACGCAGTGTTGCCCATGGCTACACCTCATGCTCTGAGTAGTTCATCTGTGACTGCCAAAACACTGCCGTTATCCCGTTACAAATAGCCTTATCTACCTTTTACAGTTGAGAAACTGTCTTCTCCGTCTTAAAAAATGATTAAAGTGTATCCACAAGATGATCACAAGTGAGATTATGGACAGAACAGCAGTGATTTTGATTTATGCTGCGATATTACAAACAACAGTTTATTGTATTTCGAGCATTAATTCAATAACTGAAACAAGGAAAGCATTAAATGATGATGAAAATGACTGGGGCATGGTGAACTAATCCAATATTCTTTTAACCAGACTACAGACATCGTCGTTGATCACATTTACATGCATCATAGTGTTTTGAAAACTAAGACGTGTTGTCTCCCGCAAGCAATAAAAATGTTTCCGTTTACATTTTAATCAGCATAAATAGATAGATATCATAAATATGTATACATGTATAATAATTATACAGTAATCCCTCGTTTACACCAATCATGTTAAGTGAATTTCCACAAAGTAGAATTCCTTTTGTAGGAATTTATTTCTTACATAGTTAGAGTATAAGAAACTTGTTTACGACCCTCCAAATACGATTTGTAAGACTATTAGAGCCCTTTAAACATAAAGTAACACCCCTGTAGTCACCTTTAAACTTACCCAAATACCCAAATAGTGGACGTAATAAGAATAATAAAGACATCTGAGACATAAATAGGACTCGTGGCTGTGTGTTGCAATAAATGTGTTTGCTAGGGAGCTGAGTCACCGGCAGTAACCAGAGGGGTGCTCTGCAGCCCCCTCTGATAGACTCCAAGAAGGGTGGGTACTCTGAGCTTCCGTTTGGTGCATACTCTAAAATGACAGTCAGGACCCTTTCCTCAACTCAAAGGCAAAGGGAAGTGACCCTCTTGCTCACCGGGGTTGACTCCAACATAGAGGCAGAGTCACGGGGGCAAATATTAAGCCCACACCAGCTCATCCCCTCTCCCTCTTGACAACTCCAAAGTTGAACTAGGTTGCCAATCACCAGGTTGCCCAAACACCCGCCCTCCACTGCCACCCAATACGCACTGCACCAGACCTGTATGCTAACCCCTACAGGTGTTGGGTCTATGTCTACGAGGGGGACATTTCGTGTGGCTTCTTTGGGCTGGGCTCAACCTGGCTCAAGGGTAAGGGCCTATGTCCGGCGAGGTGCAGTCGCTTATTTTGTTTTTTCTCATATGGTCTTCTAAATCACTTTTTGTCTGGCTCCTCACCTAGGACAGTTTGCCTTGCGAGGCCCTACAAGGGGTATACAGCCCTTAGCTCTTAGGATCACTCAAACCCCTCCACCACGATAAGGTGGTGATTGACGGAGCATAATCACAAAGAAGAAACTTGTCGTTCAGGCGATCAAGTCTGGTGTTTTTGTGTCTGTAACATTACAGACACCTAGGGACATTATATTTGTATTTTAGTTCATTAGGTCATTTTGATTCTTGAGAATGCTTTAATTTTAATTTAGGTAAAAATATAGATATAATTGGCTTCAATATGCAGATTTTTTAATAATATGCCGTGTTCAACCACGAGACAGCACGAGTAATTAATTGCTACAGTTTGGAAAATTGTGAATTGCCGGAAAGGACGATCTTATATACATGACGACAAACTAAAAGGCATTATGCCTTCATAACCAACGTAGCAGTTATTGGATGAAAATAATAATGGATCAAATGCCTTAAAATTTCCAAATTAGAACTGTTGACATAAGAAACTAGAAACCATAAAAGTGGAGGCTAAAATAACAGCACTACAGGACTTCTGTGAAACGTTCCTTCTCAAAGAGAGCTAACCTCAACAGCAACCAGTATGAGGGAATAAGAGTTAAGAGTTCACTAGACATAAATCATTACTGTATAAAAGTCAGAGCTTAACTTCTTGCAGTTTAAACTTCAGATGAACAAGTTGTTTAAAGAGTACTTGAAAAAAGACTTGAAACTGAATCAAAGTACAAAGAATCAGAGAAGATAGTATTTTGTAATCTCACATCAATAGTTGCTGTAATTAGTTGTGATTGAATATCTATCCATAGTTTCAAACTCAGGTTCCCTTAGAAGACTTCTAGGAATCCTTGAAAACCGGATCTAAAAAAATGCTGAGGCAATGTCAATCTGAGAACATTGGATACCAGCAGATCATATGAAAGATCTGAATAACAGAGTACTGACAGTTACGAGGGCAAAACAAACTCAGGTAAGCCTAAAACAGTCGCGGTTACTGCCTCACAGACAAGTGAAACCCTGACTGCTGGAGAAAATGAAATGCATCCACTAGCAGTCCATTCTCTAAAGATTAAAAATCAACTTGTCTTCTCGTCTACCTATCATTAATGGTTTTAACAGAAACTATTACAGATGGAAAAAAGACCGGGCATCTCTGCAAATACAAATAAACCCGTACTGATCAGCTGAAGTTGAACAAGCTGAAAATTAACAGAGATATAGAAAGATAATAAAAGACCTAAGTACTAAGTACCTACATAACTGGAGAAGATACATTCCTGATCAAAAATGTAAAACTAGTTGAAAAATTGCACCAATGTACAAAGTTTTGTCAAAACTGATAAATCCTAAATTTCAAATAGGAATTTGTTCTATTGTTATTACTGTGTCAAACTCACTGCTGTGAAAATACAACGATAATAATTATTGATGTAAAAGTTAATAATTATTCATCCATCCATACGTCCATCTTCTTTTGCTTATTCTTATATCGTCAGGTCACGGGAGCAGCGGCCTAAATTGGATTATGCTCCCGGCTAGCTCCTCCCCTCGAAACCCTCCTTTGCTTAAGCGTGATGTGCACTTCCAAAAAAAGGTGTTTTTCCAGAATGTATACGAATCATTCAGGGGCTCGCATTCTTTCTTTGCCAACACCTTCTTTGGTTAGGGAAGATCATTTACAGTAAAAGTGCCTGATGCAACATATTGATTAGTTCCACTTCCAATAACACTCTCCATCTACCTTTAGTAGTTCAGTTGTAGATATTACGCAGAAGTGCACACAAAGAGCTAAGGAGGGAGGCCCAGACTATCCCTGGCTACATTTGGAGTAGGCGCTTCGTTTGCATTGCCACCAGTAAGTTGAACTTGTCCATGATGAATATGGACAAATACTTTTATCATAGTTCTGTCATGGACATGATTCTATCAGGGTATTCTGGCTTCCTTCCACATTCCAAAAAATGCATCCATCCATCCATTTTCCTCCGCCTATCCGGGTCCGGTCGCGGGGCCAGCAGCTTCAGTAGGGAAGTCCAGACTTTCCGGCCCCCAGCAACCTCTTCCAGCTCCATCGGGAGGACACCATGGCATTCCCAGGCCAGCTGTGAGACATAGTCCCTCCAGCGTGTCCTAGGTCTTCNCACCAGCTCGCCGCCTCTCCCCTGCGGCAACTCCAGAGAAGAACAAGGTCCAGACCCTCTCAAGGAATTTGATTCCAGAGCCATTAGACATTCCATGTTCCAAGAACCAGATTTGGCCGCCGAAGACCAGGTCGCCTGGACACCTGCCCTCGACCACTGCCCAAATCACACAGCACCAAACCCTTATGCTTGCCCCTGCAGGTGGTGGGTCTGCGGGGGGGAGTTCCCGTGTGGCTTCTTGGGGCTAGGCCCGGCCAGGTCCCATGGGTGAAGACATGGCCACCAGGCGCTCGCCTGCGAGCCCCTCCCCCAGTCCTGGCTCCAGGGTGAGGCCCCGGTATCCCACAGCCAGGCGAGGTGCGGTCACTCCTCTTGGTTTTTTTCATAGGGCTCTTCTGAATCACTCTTAGTCTGGCTCGTCACCTAGAACCTGTTTGCCTTGGGAGACCCTACCAGGGGCATAAAGCCCCCGACAACATAGCTCCTAGGATTACTCGGGCACTCAAACCCCTCCACCGCGGTAAGGTGGTGATTCACGGAGGGGCCAAAAAATGCATGCTAGGCTAAACTGGACACACACACCAATTGTTCATATGTGTTAATGTGGGTGCAAATTGTTGTTTGTCTGTATGTGTCCTGTGATTGGCTGTACCTCTCGTCCAAAGACAGCTGAGACAGTCCTCAGCATACCCGTGATCCTAGTGAGGTGCAGAAAATGGACCAAGGCGTCCAATTTGGTGGCATTATTGTTCTGTCTCATCTACTTGCAGGTGATGAAGTCTTTATCAATCTGTGAGCTTCACTGTCTACTGGAGTGTTGAGGTCATGCTTCTCGGGGTCTGTCTGTGCGGGAACATTTTCAGGTTGAAATGATAAAACATTTTACCATTTCAGCCTTTCATCCACAGACGGTATTTTTTCAGCTTCCCAAGTGGCACCTCTGGTCACAACATTTGGCTAGTGACCCCTAGGGCAAGATCACACATAAAAGTGGCCCAAATTAGTTTTCTTTAGTTTCATTAGTAGTGTGGCTGGGCTCAGCCTTCGACATCTCCACCATCTCTACAGCGGCAGTTCCACCATCCGAGAGGTACTCAGAGTACAACCAATGGCCTTGTAGCTGGTCGTTGGCTTTTTGTTGCCTGTACAAAATCTCATAATGTTGTGACTGTTAGTGAACTGAGAACTCACAGCTCCTCGGGGGCTTGTTTGAAAGATATGAGCATTGTACTAAAAGGCTATGGAAAAAAGGGGGGGTACTTATTCTCCATTTAAGAAAGTGTTTTGAATGGAGTAGGGCGGAAGGACAAAAAATTACCACTTCCACACGGAATGAGAGAAACTTTTTTTCACTCATGGAATTTCAACTCGGCTCTTGCTGGCTCAGTAGCCAGTCTCTATGTATTGTGAAAGGTAATGTAATCTAACGTCATGTATCATAACATTACTGATACCTAGTGATCAGAATACCACACATAACTTGTCTTTCAATATTTTTGTCTAATAATAGGCCACAGTCATTTATTAATTAATATTTTTTTCAAAAACAGCGATCTACGAACTGCAGTATAAAGAGGAGTGACTGTATATTTAATCCATGGCATAAGAATATAAATTTGATTTCTTTCTTGCAGCTCTGGTTTTTGAGAAGGCACTTATCAATAAATGTGCCTCTTATGACCATGTAATAGCATCTGTAAAGCCATGAGCAATAATCTATGATGTCATCAATAAATTGCACATGTTGCGAATTGTTTCATTAGTCAAACACGGAATAGTAATGGTTTGTATACATCAATCCCGGCACCCAGTCAGTTGTATGGATAACAGTTAAGCTATATCATATACAGTATAAATAACTGCAGCTGAAACAAAAACTGATGTAGTATTAAGAATCAGTGTCCAAAATGTCCCATAAGAAGGTTTACTATCTCAGGTTTGACATTCCTCAGTGGCGTTAGTCTAGCTCTGTCTCTAACAGTGGGAGTAAACTTGAAAGGTTGTTGCAGCTGTTATCTCAGCTCATTTTAATAATAGGGTGGTTGTATGCGGCATGCTGGTGCCAGCAAGTAATACAGCAGTTTGTACAAATGCATACATATATATTATCAGCTTGCCAATAGTTTTCCAAATTGGAGGTGAGAATGTGGGTGGGGGTCCTCCTGGTATTTCACCTTCCAAAGTTGTTTGTGCGCCACCATTTTTCCATACAGAACACCACGGTTCTTCAGTAAAATGTTAAAACGGCCATCACTATTGCTTTGATCCTAGTGAACAATGCTGGTTTGGCGGCCCCTCCTTCGCTTATCTCGGCGCAGGGAGCCGTGTAGGCAAGGAGGAGTGTTCAGTCTTCCGCGGGCAGACAGTCAAGCGCAAAAGACACAAGGCTCATCCGCTCGCCTCTCCATTGACGTCAGTCCAGTATCACATGAACCAGCAGCGGCCAATCGGCGAGGCGCTGCTGGAGAGAGCTGGCTCCTTTACAGCAAGATAGGAGGGGGGGGGGCGGAATAGAAGGAAACCGAGCCTGTAATGAGCACAAAACCCTACAGAGGAAGCGAGACGAGCCACGACTGGGGGTCTCTTTCGTTTTTGCCCATCTTCCCGCGTCTTTCTGGCGCTGGATGTTTGGTTTTGGCACCGAGGCGGTGGACGGAATGGATAGGGCCATGGCCCTAGCATATTGAGTCGCTCCCTGGTAGAGGAGGGGAGACGAGACGCGCGCGGCGACGCCATTCATGGAGCATTGCACGCGGAGGAAAATGGTGGATTGTTTACAGTGTATCATAAAAAGCCTTCCCCGTGTGGATATCCTACCGTAAAACCACTCGGAGACTCCTTTGACGCCCGCCGCGGCCTCGTCTCCAGTGATTAGTCGTGTCCTAGCACCACTAGGTAGGTACATACCCCCTCCCCCAGCCCGAGCAGAGCCACCTTAGACGCTGCTCTTTTTGAAACTACATCTATACTGTACATGTAGGCGTCGTGTCGAGGTGTCTTGCGGCAAGCAACCGCCCTCCCCTCCTCATTTAGGGCAACTGTTGGATTACTGAATTATGGATTTCAACAGCACCGGCGGGGGCAACGAACTGCACAACAACCAGTTTTATCAGTGCGAGGAGAATAAGCCTTTACTCGGGGACACGTCGGAGGGGAACAATAACGCCAAAGTGGGCGCAGGGCCGTGCAAACGGAGCCTGCAACACTGCAGCAGCAGCGGGATGCGCTACAAGCTGCTCCACGAGGGGGACATCCAGGTGTGCGTTGTCAAACACCCACGCACCTTCCTCAGCAAAATCCTCACCTCCAAGTTCCTGCGGAGATGGGAGCCGCATCACCTCACACTCACAGACAGCAGCCTGACCTCGGCCACCGTAAGAAGCGTTGATATCACCCCATTACTCCCCACTCCCTGTGTGTGTGTGTGTTTAATATGTTGCGTCTCACATTCCACAGGCAGCTTGGGTGTTTGCCTTTTCTTGTCAGGACGCAGTAGACGAGCACCATGATTACTGAAATCAGCATGTTGAGAACAATGACATTGTATTTGACAGGGGACTACAACACCTCCATTTACTCTACCTGCAACTCTAAAATAACTCCTCTTTGTAATTTATCAGCTTGTCTTCTGATACAAAGCACTTTACCTGACACGGCAGCCCATAAAAAACATGCACCCGTAACAAAATCGTCATTAGTGTACGTGGAGATACAATAGCGTGCTACTTGGATAGGTGTCCCTTATTTTTTTGTCACTTTGCATGTGCATGGGAAAGACTCTCTATTGTGTTCAGTATTTAAGCCTTTAGTGTAGACCAGGGGTCCCCAAGCACCTGGTACTGGTCCCTGGACGCTGCCAAACCAGGCCTTTGAAGAATTTCAAAAGCAACACGAGAAGACATGTTACATCAAATTTAATTAGTAAAGACAAGTGGCAGAAAAAATGGCTGGAAATTTAACAGAAATGCCCGTTTTAAGTTCTACACGCGTCTGCTGCATGCAATGATATCGGCTCTTGTAGGTCAATAACTTTATTACTCATGTGTTAAATAAGATATAAAAACATGACATTATCTCACACAATTATTATGACACAAACCGTTGTACTCATCCATAAACAAACACATTGCTGAAGCCGAAGTTTTTGAAAACCTGGTCAGAGTTTTCGGAAAGCTACATTCACATGTACACGAGGTGTCCAAAATGCATTAAAAATGTATTCTTAAAATATCCTTGTTTGTTTGAAATAGCCTAAAACAGTAACATTGCAAACCACTGGACGGCCACATGTAGGAGTGTTGATCCATGAAGAGAGGGCATTCTCTTACAGTCTGCAGGTCCAGTTTGATCAGCAACCCTGCCGCCTCAGGATGTTATGACACTAACAGGCCTTCCTGTTCGTTCTCGTGCTACTATTTTACTCAGCTGTATAGGCACTCAGTCGAGTACAGACCTCTACTAAAGCTAATGATCTTTTTAATCAATATCACATATTGATTGATTGATATTTGATTGATCATATATACATACCATATTCTTTATACACTGAGAAATAAAAAAAAAAAAATACAGCCATTTTGATGGATTACCACCAAAATGTTTCTTTCCTTGGCCCATGCCTCAGCAAAGATTATTGGGCCCCATGAGGTCATAATAGAAATGATGCAATATTATATATTTTTTGCATTGCCCAAAACAACATTATTAGTTACATAGTGATGCCACAGTTTATTTATAGTTACAAAACATTCTTCTATGAATACATTTTCTCTACTGTAGTAGGGGTGTCACAATAGTAAAACGAGATGAGATTTCTCGTTTGGAGAATTACTGTTTTTTTAGTCTTTTCGTTTAGTCATGTCTTTTCTATAATTCTTCATGGCTTCACTTTGTTCTGTGTAAATAAACATGCTGCACCTGCTTCTAATTCTCTTTATCAGAAAATACAATAAGCAGTATTTTAATTGTTTGGGATATGTATGTATGTTTCGATTGACGTGACTTCCACTCAACATGTTGTTTTTATTTGTTTTAGATGGTAATTAATTTGTCGCTAATCCATAATTGATCTAGTTTTGGATTGTACAATGCTACGTGGAGGCTGGTGTGAGTACTACATTGTTTTGAGTCGTTCTAGTGTTAGGGTTAGTGTTAGTTCAAATAGCCACTCACACTAACACACACAATCACAGAGTATGTATGACTGGCTGCACAGAACTCACCACTACACTATCAATGCCTCTTATCAAAACATTTTTTCTTGCATTACAATAGAAATAGTGCAAGTACACTTAAGCAGTCTAATAACAAAATAATAAAACCCATTATTTCCTCTTCTGTTTTTATCAACATATTTGACATTTTCCTCAAAACGAAGCTCACTGTTATATCAACACAGCTTGTTGGAGGCTTCTTGGATGCCTGCCTATCTCATGCTAAATTGCTGAAGTGCTAAATTGCATCCTGTTAAATTTGGACATATGAATACGACCATACCTTTTGTTAAGAGGGGACTTTTTTGAGAGGGATAATAAGTCCATAAATAATTAATGGTACACATGAAACTGTAGATTGATGTTTGTTCATGCTGTAACTCATGTAAATCACAGTACAACATTTCGCTGTTGCGTGTCACTTTTCCTCAGCTTGTTTTGCATAATATGGTAATGATAATCTTGTGCCAACTAGATTAGCCTATAGCCTATTGTAAGTAGGTTCATCTATTACAAGCTGAGTTTTGCTGCGTTTATTTTCAAAAACTTATACAAAACCGTTCAAATGTGTTAACTGTTGTCATCTTCACAGTAGTCATTTTGAGATAGGTAAACAGTTATAAGTAGGCTATATACAATTGCAAAAAGAATGCAAAGGCAGAAACAAATGCAAGAAAAAAACTAACTGTGTATGGCTACAGGACGAAGGAAAACACATTTTCTTCTGGTAGATAGTAGGGTTGGGGTGATTAAATCTTGACATTTTTAGCAACAATGCTTTGAGATAATGGACTCGAATTTTGTAGTCCAGGCGCAGGAGAGGTGCACCTTCGCTTGCACCTCGCAAATGGGCGTGTTTTATGCGCATTTTGTGATTTCATGCCACGCAAAACCTGGCGTAAGTACACCTCCGTCTCTCCTATCAGCACAAGTGGCAATGCGGGAGGAGAGAAGGCGTGACTGGGTTTAACACAGCCGGGTCAAATCTTCACCAATCAAACGAGCTCCTCTCCTCACCTTTAAACGCGCTGCTGGCGAAGCGAGTTGCAAGTTTCTTTAAATATGGATGAAGACTGGAAGACGGCCAAGAGATGTTTTGGCCCGGGAGGTCCAAGCTCGCAGTGGCCGAATATACGATCACGTGAGCAGACCTCCACGGTCTGATGATGCAAAAGGGGCCTGGGAGGAGATTACAAGTATCGTACATCAGGTTTGCTTCATAGTTTGCATGTGAAATGAACTTGTATTACCCAATTCATTATAAAATTTTTGTAATTCTTACACAATCAAAGATGTCAATACGTTTGATTAACCGTTTATTTACAATTACCCACATCCATATCAGATCCACTGGCCACCGATGAGGATGAGGAGGAGGGGGGCGGCGATTCGGGGACAGATGAGGAGGTGGAGACGGCGCGACAGGCAGACGGGACAGTCAGTATAGATCAAAATGTATGTGCTGATTCAGATAGTTACTTTAAACAGCGCCTCGGTCTACCAAATTGGCTGCACATGGTGTTACGCTGGACGAAATTACCACTGCGCAACCTGCGCCAAGCTGCGTAACCCGCGAAATTAGATCCCCACATTTATTTTGACATCTAAATCTAATAACATTAAAAAGTACATCCAATAACTGAAAAAAAGCTCCATGACGCAAGATTACCCGTACTCCGCTATCGGTGGGTTAGTGTGTGAAAATCAAGCAATATATTTTTGTGAGGTGCTGCAAACGGCCTGTCGTAACTTCTCCTAAGATGAGTCCAACAGCAACTGGATAGTCCCGGTGTGATTTCGACAACAGTGTTTTCTAGCGTGCTTTTTTTACCCAGCCCTTGTCAATATTCTGATATGCCGTTTTTGTATTGTGCCAAAAGTTGTAGTGGTATTATTGAGCATGCTATGATATGGCACAGCCCTAGTGAGCCTGGGTTAATGGAATTGTCCACTCTCTAGAACGATTCTTTTTTTGTGGTAGTAACTGAATAGGTACAGGTAACAGTATTCACAATAATCAGTACATTATATTTTCAACGCCATGACCTAGAAACATTGCAGGGAAAACCAAACATTTATGGCTTTATTGTAAAGTAAAAACCATGTTTCTAATGCCAGCCTAGCAAGCGCACGGAAGTACCATGTCCATGTGGTGCAACTTATAAGGAAGATGATTTTTTTCATGATTGGTAAAATAATATATTGAAATAGGAGGGCAATGGGTAAAATACGGTATTCTTCTGATGAAAATTGCAAAGGGGGGTTAAAATATAGTACAATATTTTCAGTCTATTATAATTCAAATTTGATTACAGAAAGGAAGTTTTGGTGTCAAAATACGGCAGTCTGATATTCTTCTACCCAACAGAGTATTTTATCACAGTTTAATTCAGACATTATACCTCTATTTACTGACAAATTTATAAAAATTGCAGAAAGACAATGATGACACTATTTTGGGGGGATCTGACTACAGTAAAGTACAATTTAAATGTTGCCAAACATAAATAAAACACAAATAGCTCACCTCGCTTTTCTTTTGACCAAAGTAGCTCTGATTGGAAGAAAGTTGGAAACCCCTCTTTTGCCACTCATTAAATGGGTAGCTTTTTATTTTTTACATAGACTGTAAAAATACTGACTTATTTCAGCTTCTGTGGCTTGGATTGTGTCATTGTTGGTGCAAACAGTCTCCCTCTGTCTGGTTTCGTCTTTTTCTCTTGTGAATTTAATGTTGTTAAGGGCTGTGCCACTAATCTCCCATAGAAACTGGTGCAAGTACAGAAAGCCCACCCCGGTGATCGATCAGTCCATGTACGCTGTACACGCAAGGGGGATCAGGTTTCCAATCGAAGAATGTACGTGTGGTAATCCAATAAAAAACTCAAACATAACCTGATTAAGGTGTTTCAATGCCCTTTAAAAAGCAGATTTAACAAACTGAACCAAATAGCTTTTTGTTGTCAACGTAAATGTACAGACTTTTTCTGAAAGAAAAATGGTAATAAGAGAGAATGACCTGTGAAGAACATTCATGGAGGTCAAACATTCTCAAACATAGGAAGTAAACTGTTTGAGTATGTAATGTAAATGTTTCCCCAAACATTATACGGAGGACCGCAACACAGTGTCTGTTGTTAGGTTGTGGTGAGACGAGCAGGGTCAGGAGCAGATGACATCTAATTTGCATAATTGATTGGAGATTTTCATATACTGCACTTGGCCTCCTTGTTTATTTGTGGACAAGTAAAACAGATTTTTGTGTGTGTCGTAGAGACTTGAAACAGTCTCATCTTTTTAAACCTTATTTGGCAAGTTATTGATTTACAAGGGTTTTTAAAAATTGTTTTCAACAATAGAAACATCTTCAGGTCAAAACGGCCAAGTCGTTCCAGCCTCTGGAAACGGCGTTGTGGGTGCCTTCACACGATATGTTTTGAAAACGGCTTCCAGAGTGGGGAAATATGAAAATGTTGGCTTGTGGTTTTTTTGTACACAAGCAAACTTACTTACTTTAAGAAAATGGTGAAGTCTCTGACCCATTGCTACCCTGTCGCCGTCAAACAAGCTTCAGATTAATCGATTAAGTAAATAATTTATTGCAGCACTAGTTGCATGTCTAATTTGTGCTGATATGCTCTCGACTCGTGTTTGTTGTATTTGCGCGTATGTGTGCATGTGTTGTGTCATCCCGCATACAGTGATCATCTGCCTTCAGTTTGACCTAGACAACATCACATACAGCATTCTAAGCTCAGTAAGCCTGAATTCTGTGGGAGAAGACCATATTTTGGGCAAAGCATACATTTCTTGAGAAGAGATGTTATTATTTATGCGGGCAGAAAAACGATGCTGACACATTTACTGCGGTATCTTATGGTTCCTTCCAGAAAAGTGGCGTCACAATAGGAGTGGGAGAACAGAGCAGAAAAGAGACACAGCATCATGTTGTTCATTGCTCTGTGTGCATCATATGAAGAAATATGTAAATTTGATGTTAAGAGTGTCTGATCTTGAAGATTTTATTTATATTGGTGGTCCAATCCTGGCACGGCGAAGAAAACCTGTCTCTAAAAGTGGGGAAACCCTTGTAAATGAGCCTTTATTTTTATCGTTGGTTTTATTTGCACTTCGGCTACCCCTTTATCATGATGATTACTATGAATAATGTTATTATGGCTTCATCATTATTATTAAACTTTTCCCTTGGTATTAAATTAGTATGCATACTTAAACTGTAGCCATCGGCAGGGTACAAAAAAGTGAAGTTCAATTTCAACCTATTCACATGGAAGGATGTCAACTTATAAGATGTTATAAGATGATTATTTATCCATTAATCAGGGTTCATGTGAAACTTTATCAGAATGTGACCATGACAAAGACAGATTTTTGATGCGAAATTATTATGAAGTAGTTAACCAATTCATTATGTTCAATATTGTAATTTAATCAGGATTAAACTTCATTTAAGTGTGCAGGAGTAGGGGGTACATGGCTTCAAGTCAAATGTCTAAAGGGGTACAACACTGTAAAACGTTTGGGAACCACTGATGTAGGCTAAACAGTGCCGTTTTGTAGACGGCACTAAAAGGCTTTTGGTGCACTGTCATCACTCCTCATCGTCATCGTCATTCTGTTGACATTAGCATACAGTATTTCATACTCTTTTTTTTTGCTCTAGTAAATTTGTTGTATTTCTTGATGAAAATGACAATAAAACTTTCATTTTTTTGGCGGCTAACAAACACTGAAGTAGATAAATAAAATCAAATAATTAAAAAAAATTCAGGTTAATAGTACCGTTGTATTCATTTTGAAGCTTATTTTGCATTGAACAGGAAGTCACTGAAGGCATGTTTTATTGTTGTGTAACTTGACAGTAGTTAAATTGTCGTTAAGCCGCTAAGTTAAGTAAGTTGACAATACTGCAGCACATCTTGACATACAGTATACTGAACAATTCCCACTGAAATTACCTTTTTGCGACTCAAATACACTGCCTGGCCCAAAAAAAAGTGGCCACCTGGATTTCACTAAGCACCTTCGAGGTTGCTGCAGTTAGGCAGGTCTATGTTCAGCAACACTGTGTGCTCAAAGAATGAGGTCAGCTGACTAGCTGAGTATACTGAATGAGCAGGTTATTCCATCAATGGATTTTTTCTTCCTTGATGGCACGGGCGTATTCCAAAATGACAATGCCAGGATTTATCAGGCTCAAATTGTGAAAGAGTGGTTCAGGGAGCATGAGACGTCATTTTCACACATGGAGTCCAGGGCCTTAACCCCATTGAGAATCTTTGGGATGTGCTGGAGAAGACTTTGTGCAGCGGTCAGACTTTACCATCATCAATGCAAGATTTAGGTGAAAAATGAATGCAACACTGAATGCACACAAATAAATCTTGTGACATTGCAGAAGCTTATCAAAACAATGCCACAGCAAATGCGTGCCGTCCGTCCAGCGAAATATAATAATATAGTGTATGACCTTTTTTTTGGTGGCGACATCTTTTTGGACTGGCAGTGTTTTATGTCAAGAAAAGTGGTCGACTGTGTACGGTATGTCAACATCAACATAAGTGGGCAATTTTTTATAATAATAACACTGTGGACTTGATGAGTTGTTCAACAGACAGGCTGGTGGCATAAGCAGGTTCCACTGCATTTACAGCTGACCACAATGACTATCTTTATGTTATGAGCTCATCCTTCTTTGTGAGGACTGCTTTCTGTCCTGGTCACTATGGGAAGGCTGGTCCAGACATTTCCCTTCACAGATTTTTGTAATATATTTACTTGTAATGTATACTTGTACCTTAGCAAAACAAATCTGTCCTAATATTGACATTTTATCTGGCTGATGCCAGACCACACTATGTGCATCGGGGGTGTCTAAAGTGCAGCCCGAGGACCACTTATTCTAAAACTATAATTTAACAAGGAATGAAAAAACAAAACAACAAAACCAAAAATGGAAAGATCAGCAGTCATTTTCTTTAAGAATAAAGGCAAAAGGGCCGCACGGTGGCTGAGTGGTTAGCACATTGGCCACACAGTCAGGAGATCTGGAAGACCTGGGTTCAAATCTCCGTTGGGCATCTCTGTGTGGCGTTTGCATGCTCTCCCCGTGCGTGTGTGGGTTTTCTCCGGGTACCCCGGTTTCCTCCCACATTCCAAAAACATGCATGTTAGGTTAATTAATGACTCTAAATTGTCCATAGGTATGAATGTGAGTGTGAATGCTTGTTTGTCCATCCATTTTCTTCCGCTTATCCGAGGTCGGGTCGCGGGGGCAGCAACATAAGCAGGGAAGCCCAGAGGTCCCTCTCCCCGGCCACTTTGTCCAGCTCTTCCCAGCGGATGCCGAGGCGTTCCCAGGCCAGCTGAGAGACATAGTCTCTCCAACGTGTCCTGGGTCTTCCCTGAGGACTCCTACCGGTTGGACGTGCCCTGAACACCTCCCCAGGAAGGCGTTCGGGAGGCATCCTAACCAGATGCCCGAGCCACCTCATCTGACTCCTCTCAATGCGGAGGAGCAGCGGTTCTACTCAGAGTCTCTCCCGGATGACAGTGCTTCTCACCCTATCTCTAAGGGAGAGCCCAGCCACCCTGCGGAGAAAACTCATTTCGGCCGCTTGTACCCGCGATCTTGTCCTTTCGGTCACTACCCAAAGCTCATGACCATAGGTGAGGGTAGGAACGTAGATCGACCGGTAAATCGAGAGCCTTGCCTTTTGGCTCAGCTCTCTTTTCACCACGACAGATCGGTCCGCATCAGAGTCCGCATCACTGCAGACGCCGCACCAATCCCCCTGTCCATCTCACGTTCCATCCTTCCATCACTCGTGAACAAGACCCCGAGGTACTTGAACTCCTCCACTTGAGGCAGGACCTCATCCCCGACCCGGAAATGGCACTCCACCCTTTCCTGGGCGAGAACCATGGACTCGGACTTGGAGGTGCTGATTCTCATTCCAGCCGCTTCACACTCAGCTGCGAACCGATCCAGTGAGAGTTGAAGGGCACTGCTCGATGAAGCCAACAGGACCACATCATCTGCAAAAAGCAGAGACCGAATCCTGCGGCCACCAAACTGAAACCCCTCAACGCCCTGGCTGCGCCTAGAAATTCTGTCCATGAAAGTAGTGAACAGAATCGGTGACAAAGGGCAGCCCTGGCGGAATCCAAACCTCACATGGAAACGGGTCCGACTTATTGCCGGCAATCCGAACCAAACTCTGACACCGGTCATACAGGGAACGAACCGCCTGGATTAGGTGGTCTGATACCCCATATTCCCGGAGCACTCCCCGAACTATTCCCCGAGGAACACGGTTGAATGCCTTCTCCAAGTCCACAAAACACATGTAGACTGGTTGGGCAAACTCCCATGCACCCTCAAGGACCCTGCCGAGAGTATATAGCTGGTCCACAGTTCCACGGCCAGGACGAAAACCACACTGCTCCTCCTGAATCCGAGATCCGACTATCCGGCGGATCCTCCTCTCCAGAACCCCTGAATAGACCTTACCGGGGAGGCTGAGGAGTGTGATCCCACGATAGTTAGAACACACACTCCGGTCCCCCTTCTTGAAAAGCGGAACCACCACCCCGGTCTGCCAGTCCAGGGGCACCGACCCCTACGTCCACGCAATGCTGCAGAGTCGTGTCAACCAAGACACGCCCACAGCATCCAGGGCCTTAAGGAACTCCGGGCGGATCTCATCCACCCCGGGGGCCTTGCCACCGAGGAGCTTTTTGACCACCTCGGTGACCTCAGCCCCAGAGATAGACAAACCCGACTCAGAGTCTCCAGGCACTGCTTCCATGTTGGAAGGCGTGTCGGTGGGATCGAGGAGGTCTTCAAAGTATTCCCTCCAACGGTCCACAACATCTCGGGTCGAGTTCAGCAGCACACCGTCCCCACCATACACGGTGTTGACTGTGCACTGCTTCCCCCGCCGGAGACGGCGGATGGTTGTCCAGAATCTCTTTGAAGCCATCCGGAAGTCGTTTTCCATGGCCTCTCCGAACTCCTCCCATGTCCGGGTTTTTGCCTCAGCGACTGCCAGAGCTGCAGACCGCTTGGCCTTCCGGTACCTGTCAGCTGCCTTCCAGAGTGCCATGGGCCAAGACGGCCTGATAGGACTCTTTCTTCAGCTTGACCGCATCCCTCACCACTGGTGTCCACCAACGGGTTCTGGGATTAACGTCACGACAGGCACCGACCACCTTACGGACACAGCTCCGATCAACCGCATCGATAATGGAGGCACGAAACATCGCCCACTCGGATTCAATGTCCGCTGCCTCCCTCGGAACATGGTCAAAGTTCCCCCGCAGGTGGGAGTTGAAACTCCTTCTGACAGGGGATTCTGCCAGGCATTCCCAGCAGACCCTCACATTGCGTTTGGGTCTGCCAGGTCTGACCGGCATCCTCCCCCACCATCGGAACCAACTCACCACCAGGTGGTGATCAGTTGACAGCTCCGCCCCTCTCCTCACCCGAGTGTCCAAAACATGTGGTCGCAAGTCCGACGACACAACCA
>QODF01000038.1:154012-166373 GCA_024372805.1 Oostethus manadensis
GAGCAACAAGAATTGCCACCCCTGCTCGTCGCCTCTCATTGCTGGCAACACCAGAGTGGAATGAAGTCCAGCCCCTCTCGAGAGGACTGGTTCCAGAGCCCTTGCCGTGCGTTGAGGTGAGTCCGACTATATCTAGCCGGAATTTCTCCACCTCACGCACCAGCTCAGGCTCCTTTTCCGCCAGAGAGGTGACTTTCCACGTACCGACAACTAGCTTCCGTAGCCGAGGATCGTACCGCCAAGGCCTCTGCCTCCGTCCGCCACCCAGCTCTCTTTGCACCCGACCCCTTTGACCCCTCCCACGAGTGGTGAGCTCATGGGAGGGGGGACCCACGTTACCTTTTCGGGCTGTGCCCGACCGGGCCCCATGGGTGCAGGCCCGGCCACCAGACGCTCGCCATCGTGCCCCGCCTCCGGGCCTGGCTCCAGAGGGGGGCCCCGGTGACCCGCGTCCGGGCGAGGGAAAACGAAGTCCAATTGTATCAGTCATCATTAGGGTCTTTTGAGCCACTCTTTGTCTGGTCCCTCCCCTAGGACCTGTTTGTCATGGGTGACCCTACCAGGGCCATGACAGCCCCCGACAACTTAGCTCCTAGGATCATTGGGACACGCAAACTCCTCCACCACGATAAGGTGGTGACTCAGGGAGGACTGCGCTAGACCTGTGGTTCTCAAACTTTTTACAGTTGTTTACCCCTTCAGACATTTGACTTGAAGCTATTTACCCTGTAAAAACATAAATCTTTTTATTTACCTTTACTCACTTGAAATATTAAAAAAATTCATTGGTTTATTAATTTTATAGTAATTACAGGTCAAAAATGGTTATTTTGCATTGTCTCATTTTGGTAAAGCTCCACCGGAGCACTCATAAATACATACAGATCTTTTATTGCAGTTCAATGTTGGCATCCTTCCATTGGAATGGGTCGAATTTAATTTAACGCCAAGGGGAGCAATCATGGTAAAGCAGTGTCCGAAGTACAAAAATACATACAACCAATGATAACGAAAAAGTCTCATTTTCAGGGGAATAACCACTCACAGTGACAGGTATTCAACGCTACGCCATGCCGAATTTGGAACACTAATACACTGTAATTGAAATCTTCAAGGTTAAAGGCTCTTAATCCACAAAATAATCATCAAACGTACTTATTTGTTCAAATAGTGCATACAGAGCACTGAACAACTTCATGCTCTGTCCCCTTTTTGCTCCGTGGTCCTTGCACTTGTAATTGTGAGTGTTAGGAAATAATTTAGGAACTAGAAATTTAGATACACAAACACTTTAAAAAGGTTATTTGTTTTTGTTATTTTATTATTCATGTTACTTTCCTCAGTTCTACATGTCCGAAAAGGAGTAGGAAGAGGCAGAGCTTATTTAATCCTACCCCCTTCTCACATGATTTGCTAATACATACATGCCTACATACTCATATACACATACATTCTGTACATACTGTGTATATACAGTACATGCATACACACATACATTCATATGTTTACATACATACACATACAGTATATATATTACATACATATACATACATGCCTACATCCTAGTTTTCTTTTGAGTTTTTTTTTCTTCCTTTTTTTTCCTCCTCTTTTCTCCCCTCTTCCCCTGTTGATTTGCGGATCAACATCTTGCTGTTTTGGTGTTGTACTGTGAGTGTCATTAAATGTAAGTACTTGAGTTCCTGATTTTAATACTTTGTTGAGCGGGCTCTTTCAACGTTAATATCAATGTTTGTATTATTGAATGTAATCTTACTGTTGTTCTGCATTGTATCCTCTTTTATCCTTATTGTCATGATTATATGATGTTTAGTATGTATCCAGATCGTTTATATCGTTGACAGCCAGCAAACCTGCTTCTCCTGGACCTCCATGTAGCTTGGTGTATATTTTTCCGTTGGTGCTCCAAGTACTTTGTATTTTTCCCTGCTTCCTCAAATCTCATACTTTCTTGGCAATGTCAGGGTTGCGTTTTGTCAGATGCTTATTTAAGTAGACGTTTGTGCCTTTCAAGTTATTCCTCTGTTTTAGCAGTGCAGTTTTGAATTCCCTGTTGGTGAACTTGACAGGTGTGGTGTTGTTTCTACCATACAGTGGGATGCATGGTTCAATGGTGGTAATATCTACATCCAACTCCTTTGATTGTAGGAAGTTGACAATCTGTTGCTTTGCATCCATTCCATCTGGTTCTCCTCTGTTATGAGCTTCCCTATCTTTTGACATGGGTGTAATTCTGAACCTTGTGAGGATTACATCGTTCATTCGTGAATTCTGATCCATCTCATTAATTATAGTTTTCATTTGCTCAGTGATATTATCCTTTGCTTCTTTCTCTTCTTCCAGAGTGGTGTGCCAGGCGGCATTATCCTTCAATAGTGTCCTGATATCATTCTGTAAAGCATTGATGTCGTTGCATAATGCGGGATTTACTTCCTTGGGACTTTTAACCTTCTTGAGGCCAGCACGCAAGGCAGCATTGTCTTCCAATAATGTCTTGATATCATTCTGCAGAACCCTAACCATATGGGTTTTTAACCTCCTCAAGGGCAGCGTGCAAGGCAGCATTGTCTTCCAATAATGTCTTGATATCATTCTGCATCTTTGCATAATGCTTTATTTTCTTCCATATGTTTTTTAGCTTCCTTGAGAGCAGCATGTAAGGCAGCATTTTCTTCTAATAATGTCTTGATATCATTCTGGAAAGTCTTGATATCAGTGGGTAGTGCCTGCCATAGGGTTTTTAACCTCTTGAAAGAGCAGCACACAACTCAACATTTTTATCTTCCAACTTCTCGATTTCTTTTTTTAGAGCTTTAGTTTCTTTGCTCAGTGCTCTATTTTCCTCCATCAAGTTTATGACATCACCATGGACCCCTAGGATCTTTTCAATGAGACTGTCATTCTGTACATATTGAATCTGTGACTGCAAATGCTTAAGGTCTGGTTGTGCTGCAGTCCACTCCTGTGTCTCCTGCATCTCCATTTCCATCACTTGTGTCTTGTATCGCTTGTTGTATTTTATCACGCAGCTCCCTTCTGGACTGCCTAAAGTCTCACAAACAGGTCTCCCAGAAATGTTGTTCTTCTTGTTTTTCTGATGTACTCAACTAATGGCTGTAGTCGTCCTCCCCATCCACATTTGGCAACAAGACTGACACTTGTGATTTTGGATCCATGTATCCAGGGACAGCATCCTTTACAATTGTAATAAATGCTTTCTTTTTTTTCTTTTCATTGGCGGATGTTGCTAGGCAACTGCTTTAAACTTCAGTAAGTAGCCGGTTAGCTTGGCTTCCTAGGAGCTACCAGCACATTTAATAATAATAACAATAACTCATTTATATCAAGGAATCTGTACCTCTCGCCACTCTAAGTGCTTCATTTGATTTCATAATGATATATGTATTTATTTGACAGCAACGTCACCTCCAGTCAAAGTTGAGTCCAAAACTGCTGAAAAAACAACGGGGAGACAAAAAATTCAAAAATGCAAAATTCAAGAAATATTACTCCGTGACAGTAGGATAAGATTATTATTGGGTCTAGATAGCACCTCTTTAAACTGGCACATCAGAGGTTTGACAGGACAGGATGGGCTCAAAAGTCTCAGCTTGCAGCTGCAGCCATTCACATGATAAACATTTGATAAACTGAAGTCATGTTTTTTTAGAATGTCATATTAGCATGTATAGCTGACTTCTAAGTTAACCCTAAAGAAGTCGCATCTCATTGCGAGTTCCTACTAATTACTTGAATCATGTAGCCATTTTTTAAAATGAGCAATGAATTGATACCATACAGATCCTAACTATGATTTAGATATTCTATAATGTAAGTGTGTCAAGAACTAAACATTGTTGGCCTTAAACACTCAGACCTCTTTCTACAGAAAGCAACCATAGCAAACCACAGACCACAGTCAACAAACTCACAGCTCAAAAGCTCTTTTCTTGTGTCAGGGTACTTTAGGTCATCTGTGTTTTTTCCCTTGAAGTTGATGAGCAACAGTTTAGTTCCTCATTCACGGGAGCAGCATCATTCAGGGAAGTGACATTTAAAAACCCCATCGACGTCACACAAAGGGAGTCCAGCAGACACGCACATGTTCCATTGTATTGTAATCATGTCCCAGAACTATCATATGGCATGTGTATGATCATGTGTGATGAATCCTAACAGCACTTTACACCTGATTTGGATCACAGATCAGTGCCCTGATATTTGAGAGTGTGATTACTTGTAAATACAAAAGCAGGAAAGAAAGGATGTAAAATGATTTTTGCTTCGTAACAGGAAGAGAAAAAATTGTTGTCTGTCAACTGAGGATATGTGGTTTTCTCTTCGAGTGTGATACAAATGCAGTGGCTGCGGAACTGCGTATACAGTATGTTTTATGTGATATACACTGTGCCATCCAGAAGTATTGGAACAGTTAGGACAATTCATTTATTTTTGCTGTAGACTGAAAATATTTGAGCTTAATGAATTTGAGACCAGAGTGGAACATTTCAGCATTTATTTCCAGGTATGAGACCTTCATGTGTAAAGTGCCATGAGATGACTGCTGCTGTGACTTGGGGCTGTACAAATATAGTTGAATTGAATAGAATATTGAATATATTCACTTCACTCTGAGAGTTGGGCGGCTGGCGGAGGTGCCGGGGGTATACGGGCCGCTGGGGGTCCCTTGGGGAGGGGGGCTGGGCTACGCTGCTCTGCGGGGGACCGGTGTTTATCTCTGTGAGGCTGGGGTAGGTCTGGTGCCGAGACGACCGGTTGGTGGAGGGGCGGGGGACCGTGGGTTGGGGCCTGGGTCGTGGCCGTCGGGCCCCGGGCCGGTTGGCTGGGCTGGCTGGGTGTGGGTAGGGCGGCACTCCTGGGCCCTGGGTTCCGGGGGCTGCCTCTGCCTAGGAGTGGGGGCGTATCTGACCCCCGGGGGCATCTGGGTTGGCCTGGACTCGCTGCTGTGGGGGTGGATGGGTGCGCGTCCCAGTGCCGGATTGGTGCCTGGGAGGACCAGGGTTGGGGGAGTGTACAGGGGGTTGGGCGGGTGTGGGTGTGTGTGCGCGAGTGCAGGTGTGTGTCAGTGTGTTTGTGTGTATGTTGGGTGCAGGGGATTGAACATGGGTGTGGGCACAGGGGGCAGTGGGGAGGTGTGTGATTGTGCCTGGATGGTTGCTGCCTCTTCGAGTGGTGGGGTGTGTTGCCCGGGTTCCTCTCTGATACGGGGTGGGGATGGCGGTGGCGGTGTTCGGGGGTGTGGGCCGCCGGGGTCTCCTGCAGTGGCGCGCATGGTGGCTAGTGTGTAACATCTGGGTGAGGCTGCTCCCGGGCTGCGGTCGCTGAACGTCCGGGGCCTCGCCTCGCCTCGCGCCGGCCCCTGCCCCGCGGTGGGTCCCGGGAAACAGGGGTGCCTACTGCCCAATGGCTCGTCCTCTGGGAGGAAAAAAAATATATATAATTTCCCTCCTAGTCTTACTATCCCTCGCGCCCTCGCCCCCTCACTCCCTGCAAACAAGCACATAGGATCTTGGGGAGTGTGCGTGCTCCATGGGGGTGGGCGGGGGGGGGGTCACAAACATGACCTCCTTCTGTCATGCCCTGGGGGCCGCAAACTCCCCAGTTTTAATTACACTTATTCACTATACATAGACTCACAGACACCTCACATTCATTTTTGGGGGGCGGGACTTGTGTCGCGGGGTGGGCAGAGCTACTTAGCCGTGCTCAGCCGGCGGAGTGGTTCTGCCCATGGTGTCGCGCAGTTTCGGCTCCTCAATTTTAATTGCCTACACACACACATCTTACACTTCATAACACTTTTAGTTGGGTGGGGAGGCGGGGATTAGAGGGTCCTGTTACACCCCTGTTTTTTTTTGGACGCTCCGTGGGGCTGGGGGCGGTGGGGGGGGGTGATTGTTTTGGCTCCGGGTGTCGGTCGGCGGCAGTGATGGGAGGAGTGCCTGCGTGCATGCGGCGCTCTGTGGATTTCCCGGCGGCCGGGTATGGTGGTATGGCCCCGTGTCTCGGGGGAGCTCGCGGTGATGCTGCTCGCTACATTGGGGGGTGGCACATCCAGGTGCATATGTGAAAATGTAGGTGTGTAAGTGTAGTAGGAACAGGGTTTGGTGTGGGTACTGGGGCTGGGGTGGACGGGTCACGGGGGCTGAGAGGGAGGAGTGGACCCATGGGCCCTCTATGGGCGCCTGCCTCTGGCGTTGGGGAAGGCGATGGCCCGCGGCAGTTGCGTCTGGGGTGGCCTGGAGCTCCCGGGGTGTTGGGTATGGCCCCTGCTTTGGGGGGTTGGGTGGCTTCTGGGCCCGGGGGCTCGGGAGTGGTTGTCCTGCTTGCCCGAAGCTGGCCGGCCTCCGGCGGGTGTTCCGGCGGTTGGCGCCCGGGCCCCTCCTGTGGCCCCTGCTCGGCTGCCGGGCGGCGTCGGGCCGGGTCTCCCTTCCACGTCTTCGGAGGGGACTCGCGGTTGCCTCTTGGGGTGGCGGGGTCGGGCCTTCCCCTCTGTGGGGAGCCTGCTGGGGGGCCGTGCTCCGGCGTCTTCCTGGTCGGGCCCTCGCTTTTGGAGGGAGTGTGGTTTGGGATGCATGGCGGTGTTCACCACGGGCATCTCCTCGTTCTCTGTTTCGCTCTGATGCGGTTATCCTGTCACTGCAGACTAATGTAGATTTAATGTAGATTTGTTGCACGTGTCATTTGGATGGTCATTGTTCAAGAGGTTCTGTTTCTTTTCTCGTTGTTTTTCTTGTATGTTTATCATTATTAGTAAGTAAGTATGTATGTATGTGTGTATACATATATATGCACACTGTATGTGTGTGTATGTATGTATGTACTGCATGGATATGTGTATGTGCACAGTATGTGTATGTATACGTGTACGAATATGTGTATGTTTATGTATGTATATATGCATATATATATGTATATATGTGTGTGTGTATGTATATGTATATATGTGTGTGTGTATATGTATATATGTGTGTATATATATATATGTATATGTATATGAATGTGTGTACATGAAATTAGTATTATCATTATTATTATTATTATTATTTTCTTCTTTCCCCTGTATTTTTGCTCATTTTGCTCTGTGTCGGTTCTGGTTGTTGCGGAAATCTTGATTATTACGGTTGTTTATAATATGGTTGAAATATGTTTGTGAGGTTCTTCTGCACCCTTTCTTATATCCCCCACCCGTCCCCTTTTCAGGTCAGGTCCAGCATCGAAATGTGGCGCAACAAAATTCATAATAAACGCAGTCAAATGTCAAGGGAGACTCATTTGGATTATGAAATCTCCCTTGGCAAAGAAATTTTGCTCAGCATTTAAAGGCAGCTTGACTCCCATTCAGCTGTTATGATGCTGGACAAGACACAAAAAAAAAAAAAAAAAAAAATAGAATATTGAATATATATCCAGACAGTGATATGTCTACATCGGCTGACCAACCCTCGGTGACAAGTAAGAGTAACAAAGTTTTTTCGCCGACTTAGCCACTGTTTCCGGTTGCCGCCTCGACATGTTTATATCAAGAAGGGAGATGGTTAGTGTTTGTGGTGGCATGACGCTACTAATGAGCTGTCTGCTGGGAAAATATTTCCCCACACTAACACTCCCTCTCCTCGGGTTACAGCATTTCAATCTCACTGTCAATTTCCACAGTAGATTCTGTTTCTATTCGCCAATTCCGCAATTTCATCCACGATTTCATCTGTACGTAACTCATAGGGCCCTAAACATGTGAGTGGATGCAAAAAAAAGTAGACATTATTATTGTTTAGTGTAAATTTTTCAAAATACACCTACATGGGTTTGTGACTTAAATAAAAAATTTTGTTTGTCCAGCCATATTTTTTCATTGTACTGTTTAAATCTTAAAATCTTGTCTCATCTCGTTCTCACGGACCCGGTCTCAAGTATCATCTTGCCTCATGAGTTGGGTGTCTCATGATATCCCTACCATTAAATGTCAGTTTCATATTGAACAGGATGAGTTTTTCCTATGAAAACTGCATTTGCCAAACCAGCCTGTCAAAGCCTGATCCCCTCAGATCTCAGAAGCTAAGCAGGGCAAGGCCTGGTCAGTACTCGGATGGGAGACCTCAGAGGAACACCAGGGGCCACAGTGGGAGGAAATAAACTTTCCTTGTGACCTTAGGCAAGGCACTTCACCCACATTGCCTAGTATGAAAGTGGTGTGTGGTGGTCGGAAGGTTTGATGGCGCACACTGGCAGCCTCGCTTTCCGTCGGTCTGCCCCAGGGCAGCTGTGGCTACATAGTGGCTTACCATCACCAAGTGTGGTGTGAATGAATAATGATGACCTCAGTGTAAGCGCTTTGAGAGTCTTTGATAAAGTGCATAACAAGTGTAATTCATTATTATTATTATTATTTAATTTGAAAACAACATAAAATCCAGAGTCCTATCTTTGGGTGAAATACACACAATCGTGAATCTGAGAGAAACATTGGTCATAGCCACTACAACCATTTGGAAAGTCCTGAGGAAGAAATAAGCACTGGTGTAGAAAGTAACATACATCGGAAAGGTAAACATTATTATGGAAAACAGCATCTGGTGATGAGAGTTGTAAAGAAAGATGCTGTTAGTGTCATCAGCAACAACCTGCAGACGGCAGGAGTGAAGGTATCACTATTTACCGTACATAAAAGACCTTATCAGTGCATAAAATGTTTCACAATTTTGGGGAAAATTCATCAGTCGATAAAACATTTGTTTCTGAGTATTTGAGGCACATATCTGTGGTTTTTGTCAAATTCTGTTAAAATGAGGAGTTGATGGTGACACCATCATTTCTGTCCAATGCTCGTTGTTGCTCATGCCACCAACATTTGTTTTAGGGTCTTTTTTGTGTGAATGAATTGGCCTCACTTTCCGATACTGTACAGAGGGCACTGTAGAGTATATTATACTTTCACCATAACCGTAACAAACAACAAGAATGGAGAAGCACAAGGGGCTTCTGTACTTACTTCTTAGCATGTGTCTGTTGGCCGGGATAAAGAGACTCATTTTATTAAGTTAAGTTATTTTATTAAGATCTCCCTGGAAACAACAAAAAACATACATTCAGTTACATATTCCTGTTTCTATGGTAACAGCAATGAGAAGAGCAGCCAATAGGATAATACAGAGCCTCCTCTATGATGGTGGAAAGCCAAATAGGAGGAATAAGACAACACAAGCTGTCTGGTAGCATGACAACACAGTGTGGAGAAGACACAATCGTAGATGAAATAAAGGACAGAGTTGTTGTGGATGAGATGCAGAGATGTAGAGGAAAAACGAGTCAGATGATAATATGCAGGATGAAGTATCTATGGTACCCTCGACTGGTTATCAGAAAATTAAAGCCCCGTCTGCCTTTCCTTGTGAAAAGCATATTACCAGTTCCCCTTGTATCATACAATTTCATATTGCACAGCATGATGCAGTATAAACACTGCACATGCATCTAGGCAGAAGGATACGTTTATTGTTGCTAAACTAATATTTGCCATATGTCCGAATTCACACACAATGGTTGCAAGTGTGTGAGTAGCAGAACCCAAACAACCTGCCGGCATTATCAATCCAGGAGGTGCAAATGAATGAAAAGCATGCGTGTTGCTTGTGTGTGTTAAGCTTCCTGATTTCTTTATAGAATGTAAGACTGGTGAAAATGAAAAGAACCACTTGTCTACTTAACAACGCAATGGGGTGTCCGGGCAAAAAGCAGACATTGATTGCTGCTTTCAAGGGGCTTGTGTTGATTGGAGCTACAGCTCTGTGTAGCTCTGCAAGAGGCCAGAGACAGCATTGTTTATCTGGATGGAGAAGAAACAGGGAGGCAGCACAGAGATACATACCAAGACAAACCATAGATGACAGTTTCACTCAAAAGATTGACTACAGTTACAATATAATATATATATATATACAATAATATTCTCATTGTCATACTATTATGCATTCATTCATTCAATCATTTTCTATACCGCTTATCCTCATTATACAAGTATATTACTTGTTACATTACTTTTGTGTGATGGGGGGTGGGGGTGGAGGGTGGCACTTTTTTAATATTAGTGCAGACCAGCCAACATGTATGATTTTTTTTTCAGCATGCAATTTGACTCAAATGCTTTTGTATGCCTTGCTGTTGCTTTTGTTGCATTTTGCTTGGTTTAGTTTGGAGGTCAGTTTTACAGTACAGATAAATAAACAGTAATTAGCAGTTATCTGGAGTTGCAGCTATACAGGGGTCCTGATTGCTAATTGCTTTACGCCACGCCAGCACCCCCGTCACAAAAAACAGGTGGAGAGCTAATAAAACAACGCATTGTTAAGCATGACAAATCCAAAGATAGGGAAAAGTTAAAAATTAGGACCGACACCCTGTGCATGGACATTAATGTAACTACAGCATGTGTGCAAAGGGAATTTTTGTGGACCTATGGGAAACTGAATAGGATATTACCTTGTAGATAACAGTACATTTTAAAATAACATAACTTTTAACATACAGTAATTTTATTCCAATATAAAATACAGTAATTACTTGTTTATTGCGGTTAACTGTTTTGTGTGAGTAAAATTTCCGTGAAGAAAACCAGTTTATGACCTTCTAATAATGGTTTTTAACATTATAATAGTCCTGTAGACATTAAATAACACCCCTAGAGTATAGTCACTTTTACACTCGTTTTCTTCTTTTCCATCCATCCATCCATTATCCACCGCTTATCCGGGTCCGGGTCGCGGGGGCAGGAGCTTCAGTAGGGAAGTCCAGACTTCCCGGTCCCCAGCGACCTCTTCCAGCTCCATCGGGAGGACACCAAGGCGTTCCCAGGCCAGCTGTGAGACATAGTCCCTCCAGCGTGTCCTAGGTCTTCCCGGGGGCCTTCTCCCGACTGGGCATGCCCGAAACACCTCACCAGGGAGGCGCCCGGGAGGCATCCGGACTAGATGCCCGAGCCACCTCAACTGGCTCCTCTCGATGTGAAGGAGCAGCGGCTCTACTCTGAGCTCCTCCCGGATGGCCGAGCTCCTCACCCTATCTCTTAGGGTGAGTCCAGCCACCCTACGAAGGAAACTCATTTCCGCCGCTTGTATCCGCGATCTCGTTCTTTCGGTCATGACCCATAACTCATGACCATAGGTGAGGGTGGGAACGTAGATCGATCGGTAAACAGAGAGCTTTGCCTTCCGGCTCAGCTCTCTCTTCACCACGACGGTCCGGTACAGCGACCGCATTACTGCAGATGCTGCACCGATCCGTCTGTCGATCTCACGCTCCAACCTTCCCTCACTCGTGAACAAGAACCCGAGATACTTGAACTCCTCCACCTGAGGCAAGACCTCACTCCCAACCCGGAGGGTACAGTCCACCCGTTTCCGACTGAGAACCATGGCCTCGGATTTGGAGGTGCTGAGTCTCATCCCAGAAGCTTCACACTCAGCTGCAAACCGCTCCAGTAAACGCTGAAGGTCACAGCCTGATGAGGCCATAAGGACCACATCGTCTGCAAATAGCAGAGACGAGATCCTAAGGTCACCAAGCTGGACTCCCTCAACACCTTGACTGCGCCTAGAAATTCTGTCCATGAAGATTATGAACAGAATCGGTGACAAAGGGCAGCCTTGGCGGAGGCCAACGTTCACCGGAAACAAGCTCGACTTACTGCTGGCAATGCGAACCAGGCTCCTGCTTCGATTGTACAAGGACCGAATGGCACGTAGAAGCGGACCATCAATCCCGTACTCCCGGAGCACCCCCCACAGGACACCACGAGGGACACGGTCGAATGCCTTTTCCAGGTCCACAAAGCACATGTAGACTGGTTGGGCAAACTCCCACATACCCTCGAGTACCCTTGCAAGGGTGTAGAGCTGGTCCAGTGTTCCGCGACCGGGACGAAAACCACATTGCAGCTCCTCTAACCGAGGTTCGACTAACGGTCGTACCCTTCTCTCCAGCACCCTGGAGTAGACTTTCCCAGGAAGGCTGAGGAGTGTGATCCCCCTATAGTTGGAACACACCCTCCGGTCACCCTTTTTAAAAATGGGGACCACCACCCCGGTCTGCCAGTCCAGAGGTACTGTTCCTGACTTCCATGCAATGTTGTAGAGGCGTGTCAACCAACACAGTCCTCCAACATCCAGAGCCTTGAGAAATTCTGAGCGGAACTCGTCTACCCCCGGAGCCTTGCCACTGGGGAGTGATTTGACTACCCCAATTACCTCAGCCACGGTGATAGAACTGTCCACGTACGTATCCTCAGACTCTGCTTCCTCTATGGAAGGCATGTCAGTGGGATTGAGAA
>QODF01000038.1:166596-183213 GCA_024372805.1 Oostethus manadensis
TTGACCCTAAGTACTTAAAATCCTCCACTTTCTTTATCTCTTCTCCCTGTAACCTCACTCTTCCACTTGTGTCCCTCTCATTTACACACATGTACTCCGTTTTGCTGCAGCTGACCTTCATTCCTCTCCTTTCCAGGGCAACAACCCCCCCCTCAAGCTTCTCCTCCACCTGTTCCCTGCTCTCACTACATATCACAATGTCATCTGCAAACATCATAATCCATGGAGATTCCTGTCTAACCTCGTCCGTCAGCCTGTCCATCACCATAGCAAACACCTTTACACTCGTATTCTCCAATATACTATATAAGGGCAACTAAGCCATTTAAGACATAAATAGACACTGGATCCTTAGTGAGGAATAGACAGGAAGTAACATTGGGGGTTAAGAGCTGAGTTTCAGGTGTGCGTGAGTATGGCTGCAACAGTAGCCCGTGTTTATATTAGGAAGTATTGTGCCTGCTGTAAAACAATTCAAACCTGCATTAAAAGCCTGTTGTTTTGCGATTAAGTCTGGTCAGTGTCTGCCTCGAACATTACAGTACAGTAACATGACTGACTAGTAGTAGTAATACTACATTTCATCAACTTCTTTGAATGAGTCTTTCGAATGCTTTATATTTGTATTTATTATTGTAGTTATTTTAGCCATTTATGTGCTTGAAAATGCTTAATTAAGGGATGAAATGCATACAATTTTTAAAAACATGCATATTTTTACTATTAAACCACAAAACAATGATGTTTTAATTAATATATTTATTTTAAAAAATTGTGAAATGTAATACATACTGAGGAAATGTTCTCAGAAAAAGCATGCTCAGCAATGTCAAATCATTTCAGGTTTTCTTTCTGAAAATAGCACTGGAGAAAAAATAAAAACAGCTGTATTTTTTGTGGATGTAACTTAAGTTTTGCAGTGATGCTAATGTCTGGGAAATCAGATGATTCATATATTGCCATCTCTGCATTTCTGACAGAAATAAATCCTATTTTTGACCCATCTGGCAATAATATTTTTACTTTTACTTTTAATCTCTCTTGAGCCTCAGAAAATAAACAAGTCCCTCGTTTGCCTGTGATTTTCTCTGTGCTTTATATTCCTTTGTTTGGATTTTTTCCCACCCACACCTAAAGCCCAGGGCTTCTGTAATAATTTGCAAATGAGTAAACAAGTGATGGTCTTTTTCAAAGCAACCCCCTCTGTCGGGTTGGACAACCAGGCTACACAAACCATGGTTTCATAAATAATGTTGCCACATTGTAATTGGAATGTCAAGGGCTTTTAAATAAAAATAATAAATAAAAAAATTACACTTAATTACCAATCACAATCCAATCATAACCAAAAACAAAAAACAGGCCCTGTCTTTGTTATGAAAAAAAAAACTCCAATAACAAACTTGATGAAGTCAAGATGTACTGTAAGTGTGTTTCTATCTAATCTAACATGGGTTCTTCTTATTCACAGCCTACTGGTTACATGGAGACATCGTTGTCGTATAGCTCCATAGAGGACTTGCAGCTTCTTTCATGGGACAATGCACCAAAGTACTGTGTCCAACTCAGCTTCCCCGGTGGTACTGTCCTACTTCAGGTACAATACTTTTCTTGTAATAGTGGCTGACATCGACTTATTAAGACAGTCATATCTGTAATAGGACTATAGTGTAGTTTATCAGTGGAGTTACTGTCCTGTATTTGTTGTATATGTACAAAGGCCTTAGCTCTGCAACAGCCGGACAATATATGTCATTAAAAATGAATTGATTATATTTTTAGAATATGCCAAGGGCCAATAAGAAACAAGCTGCAGTCCGAAAATGCCCCCCCCAGACCGCGACTTGGACACACCTGGTTTTAAATGGTTCTTTTTCACAAAGTGCAACGATGCAGACAAGTGCAACAGTAATGTTTGGAACAATCGGAATTATTGTATTTATAGTAAATCAATGTTCCTTATTAGCTGAAGTGCAGCATTAATAGTTCCTGCTTGTAGCCTCATTGCCCATCTCTACTCAACATTAGCAATTGACATCTTTTATCTTATTCCCTATTTTGAAGCAATTCCATTGCTGCCATTTACGTATTTCACAGAGAAAGTGAAGTTTTTCAAAACAGGAGACTTAAACAACAACAAAGGGTCTCTAGGATCTGGATTCTCTTTGGTACTAGCCCTGCCTCCTGCTATGCAAAGGCCGGGCCGCACTGTATTTGTTTACCAAATGGGTTTGTAATGCAAAGCTCACTTCCTGCCACTCACATATTGACCTATGCACTGAACCCAAAAATCCCAATATGAGTAAATTAACCATTACATGTACTGTATTATTAAGAAGGGAGAAGTCTCAGTGTTACTCTTTTCCACACAGCTCATAAATATAGTTTGGTCTGGGTCTCAACCTTAAACCTTTAGTAAAAATGGATCTATAGTTGTGGTGTCAATCTTATAGCTCAAACAGACTAACATAAAATAGACAATTTATTGGCACGCATAGGAAGAAGTATCAGGACCTTCCCATCATATTTGCCAACTTCCGGGAATATGTTAGTTTATCTGGTAGGCTGCAGAGTTTTCATGATTTTGCCTTTATACAGCGCCACAATGGTTTTGAAATAAAACAGTTAACATTAAATTGATTGACATGAGAGTTTAAGTTTCACCAAAATATGGTATTTTTTGTGTAGCAATTCCATTGATTCCAATTACATTTTTGTGCACTCAAAAGTATGAAAAGTAGGTGTCATTGTCCAAACATCTCTTGACTTAAGTGAAATGCGATCTCCATGTTAATTAACGGAATTTAACCATTTTCCTAATCATCATTCCATTATGAATGTTGGTGTCAACATACCAGCCTTTGCTGTTTATCATTTCCGTTTGATTTCCTGCCAGGCGGATGGATTTTGTGATTTTGACCAATGTCCAGCGATTTCTGTTAGACAGCCAAAGTTAGTCAAGGTTGTGTTACTGCAGTGCACAGTAACACAAGTCATGCAGTATATCTAAACACTAAACACATTAAACTTTCAAGACCAAAATCATATTTCTAAAGATTGTAATTGCAGAGTGCGTGGACAAAAACAGAAGCCATTTGATTATTCTAGACAATAACAATGCTGTTCAAATTGCTACATTCTTTCTGGAAATCAAATCACCAAGACAAGTTACTGATTAAATTCTTCTATAATTTTATATTTAAGAAATAATTTGACAGTGTTTAAGGGTGGTTCAATATTAATGCACACATTCTGCAGAATGTCCTCTAAACAAGAAAGACTAGTCCTCAAAATATAGGAAGAAAAATCAACAGTGTGAAAGACTTAACAAAAAGACACGGAGGACAAAGATTTGAGTCATCCAACGACGGCGTCGGGGGGGAAAAAGGAGTCAGTTCTGAAAAATGAAGCAGGAACAGAAACATGAAGATGCATCTAACAAAACACCAACTGGCTGGTGTACCTTGTTGCTTTGCCCAGCACCAGAGACTATGCTACTTAAAGGGGAGAAACAAAGCACAATGGGTGGGCAGGAACACAGCAGTATTATACAGTCATCCATCCTTTATCGTTAATTGGTTCCAGACCCAACCTTGATATGTGAATTTCTGCAAAGTAGGATTCCTTACTGGTATTGCCCAATATAGTAGACATAATAACAAAAAAATAAAACATAACATAAACTCACATCCCAGCGTTGTTTCTTTAAAAATGTCTCACTCTTTTGCAGTGCCTAATATAATGTAACACTCTCACAAACGTGCATATTTATGGATATAAACATAAGTCCAACCGCAAAACAGCACTGACTTATTAAGTCATGTGCGATGGCAGCAAAATTCAAAGCGTGAGGTGGCGAGGGACGACTGTAATCTATTATGTACAATGTGTTGATTGACCTCATATTAAGTTTACTGATACTGATTAAGTTTGAATGACTTGTGTATGTGATCCCACAGGCTGCTAACAGCTACTTAAGGGACCAGTGGTTTCACTCCTTACAATGGAAGGTAAGACTTTCTGTCTGAATTCATCAAATATATAAAATTCAACACTTTTGTTTGTGCTCCGATATTTTGACTCAAAGATTTAAGACTTTTGCTTCCACAAATTTTTCTCCATATATTTTTCTCAAAGCTCAAAGGTTGCTTTTTTCCGGCCTACGTCATAAATGTGTTTATTTCTTCATATGTAAATTCAACCCTTTGTTCCCAGACAAAAAAAGTTACAGGGCACTGTTAAAGTCTCCGGATCAGTTTAGAACAACAGTGTGAAAAACTAGGAAAATGCTCTGGCGGAGGTTTCAAGATCGCTCATTCGCTCATCTCACTGTCAGTCAAAGAGGGATTGCTCGTCAGACAGCTAACCTAAACATCACGCAGAAGCCAAGCATCCAGGCCAGCCCACTGCGCCGTAGACTCCCAGAGATGCGGAGCCTCCGATGAGCGGGTGGGACAAAGCCCAGCATTTACCAACTGTGTAACAGAAAAAACGCAGTGCGCTGCGGGGATGAATCAGAAGGAAGTTGTGTCAGTTACCTGTGATAAGTAGATGATTGTAATTAAGGTATTCTAGCTCATATTTACAGCAGTACATACGCAGCACTTTTTTTGGGGGGGGGGGCATTTTAGGCCATTGGTTAGTGAGTACCTATTTGTTGAGATAATCCATTCACTTCTCAGGTGTGGTTTATCAAGATGCTGATTAGACAGCATGGTTATTGCACAGGTGTGCTTTAGGCTGGTCACAGTAAAAGGCCACTCCAAAGTATGGAGTATGTTGATACTCCACCACCAGTATGGGTCACTCAATCCACAATGATGACATCAGAATACCGCTCACTCGCGCCACGCCGTACCTGCTGTCTATCATCTGAGCTGTACAGTGAAAACTGGTATGCACCTGTGAGAATACCTCAGCAATGCCAATACAAACGGGTATGCAGCTTTGGTGGACATTCCTGCAGGCAGCTTGTTTACCGCACACTCCTTCAACACTTGCAACATCTGTTGCTGTAAGACAAAACTACATATTTTGAAGAGGCCTTCTATTGTGAACGCCCTAAGATACACCCGTGTAATAATCATGCTGTCTTTTCAGCATCCTGATATGCCACACTTGTGAGGTGTTTGGATTATCTCAGCAAAAGTGCACTAACAAATTTAGACATATTTGTCCACATTATTTAAAATGAATGTATCTTTTGTGTGCATATGTACACATTTTAGATGTGAAAGATGGAGGTAAACACACTACTGTTAAGTCTGTATTTTTGGTGAGTGTAATTATGTCATTGGTACTGCCAGTGCATCTGCATTATCCCTTAAAACATCATTTGTACCCGTGACCCTAATGAGGATAAGCGGTAAAGATAATGAATGAATGAATGAATGACATCATTTGTAGCAGCAGTATCTTAGCAGCTAGTCAGTCGGGCTCATGCCTCACAGCGCCATGCTGTGCCTGTAGCTCTGCAAGGAAGTGTGCATAAAGGCGCTACAATGTCCCACTGTTTCATCACAGACTTAAATGGACTCTATTGCCACTCCAGTATTTTTATAGCTTTATCAATGGTGAGAGATAACTGAGGCTGGACGACAAAAAATCATAACATGTTTTGTGATGTTTTTGTGTTGATTGTGTGAAAACACATACACAAATGTTGTATTATTTTTTTCTCGTGCAGAAAAAGATCTACAAATATCGCAAGGTCTTGAACAATCCAAGTCGGTGGGATGTTGTCTTGAAAGAGATCAGAGCGCTGGTGGACTTGGCTCTGACCTCACCACTGCAGGATGAGTCCATCCACCAGGCCCCTCTACATATCATCTCCACTCTGCTAGCTGAAGTAGGATCACACATGCAGACACCATTATGCACACGCCTGAACAAAATCTTAAAGCTGGAGGCAAAATAATATTAGTATTAGTAAAATATTTGCGTTTTGCAATGGTGGATCCTTACAACTCTACTTACAGTCCAGATTGTAAATAGAGTTGTAAGGGCCAAAGAGAGTAAGCAATTTATTAACAACTTAATGTCAAGATGCCTTAAAAAGTCTAATATAAACATGTTGCAATTATGTTGAGTGATTTTGAGTTTTAGAATATATGAAAACCAAGCTTTTAGCCAGGAGAATCATAAATTATATGTGTGCTACCTTTGGGATATTCCTGTTCCTATCCTACTCTTGTTCTGTACTCTGTTTTGTAGACCTGTGCAAAATTTAGTATTTCAGAATTCATTTCAAGTCAATGGATACATTTGAATTTGAATTGACTCCACCCCACAGGATGTTGAATTGAATTTGAATGACAGGAAATGGAATACAATGCAATTGGGAAATGTTCATTCTCATCACACATCAGTGAGAATCAGATACTTTTAACACACATTTTTCTTCCAAATTAAGTTACAGACACTAACATTAAGCATACTCCTTCATGTTGGAATTTTTAGAAATGTATCTTCATTTCAAAGTGATCACATGAAACAATGTTTTGGTTAATGCAGTAATCAAATGCAGTAATAATTTATTTAAGGTCTGTACAGGGTAAAGTTGTAGCATCTAATGGTTCACAGTTAATCAAATGTTTTGTCATGGAGGGAGCATTGTTCTGGTCTGAATATCTTGCCTGCAACACTAAAGATCATCTCAGCAGGTGCAGAGGAAGATGGTATGGCCAGATATTGCAAGTACAGCTGGGTTTGAGAGTGGGTTTTCAGAATTGTGTTATCATTTTGCTTATTGCTGTTATTACAAAAGTCAAACTATAAACCAGCTCTGGCCTTCAGTTATTTAATTATCATTAATTTATGTCACCGGTTTACTCCAAACAAAATGTTGGGACAGTCATTTTATCAGACAAAGCAAGGTACTCTGAGATGAAGTGCTGTTCTAGCCTTCTATCCAACAATTTGAAATTTTAAAGATTGGTTTTATTTGAGTAGGTTTTCAAAGGAAAGTTATGAAAAAAACCAATTACTAGACTTATCTATTTACTGCAATAAAGTTTTGTTCACATAAAGTCCATACAATCACATTTTAATATAATTCATGTTTTAAATACTGTGTATACTTTAAAGCTTAATTGTTACACCTTAATTATGAATTTCATCACACATTTCTATAAAAGTTTATGAAATTTATATTCTACTTCCTGCAGTTTGAATTCAAATTGCACTTTTGCGTCCTGTTTGAAACCGCAATTCAAATTCCAGAATTGAATTGGAATTGAATTAATGAATGAATTAATGAATTAATTTTGTTCAGCTGGCTGTCTTGTTTGTATGTTGGATTGGTCGTTTCCTCCGAGGCTGTTTTAGTGAGAGTGAGTGCAGAAGTCTCGGCTTGGCAATAATCCATTTATTTCTTTACTAACTTTTTTTGGGCATCTTCCACCCTCAGAACTCTAATCTCAGCCCACAGGATCATGAGAACATCATAGTGGTAAGTGCACATATTTGATGTTTGTAATCTTTTTGACGTAAGATTTGATTGTACTACAGTAGAAACAGAAAAGGTAAATATGAACTTATATAAAATAATAACATGCACGGTATTGTATGGTTATATAATGGTATCTAATCTTAGGTTGTAATGTTTTTATTAGTCACCTGTGTTTTCACATGGCTTTTGCACCTGACTTTATATATCTACAGTATACTCCTGGCTTTCAGTCAAGATAAATATGCGATAAGATGATCTATAAAATATTGTTTTTATCCATCAACGTGTACAGTCTGTGTGTATCTATGTCCATTCGTTTGCAGGCCATTGCACCTCTTCTGGAAAACAACCACCCGCCCCCGGATCTGTGTGAGTTCTTCTGTAAGGTGAGATGTGACTGCATCAAACATAGTTACTAGAAAACGGAATGCCCGGTACACGTCATTGATGGTCATTCCTGTATTGTAGCATTGCCGGGAACGTCCACGTTCAATGGTTGTAATAGAAGTGTTCACTCCTGTGGTCCAGAGAATCCTCAAACACAACATGGTGAGAAATGCTCCACTCTGAAGTTGCAGCACTGTATTAGTATGAGGAATCACTGTACCTTCACTGTCTGAGTCTATCTCCTTTGCTTTAAGTTTTCAGGTTGCTCATGTTTTGTTTTGTTTTTTTGCAGGATTTTGGAAAGTGCCCTCGATTGCGCCTATTCACTCAGGAGTACATTCTTGCCCTCAATGAACTGAATGCAGGCATGGAAGTTGTCAAAAAGTTTGTTCACAGGTGAGAAGCTTTCATACTGAATGGCATCTTTTAAAATGTTTAAAATATGTAAAAAATTAGGCTTGTCAAAGTTAACATGTTAGTAATGCCAACATTTTCTTTAACTTAACTATTTTTTTGGCCCCACGAAACATTAGCACATCCTGTTTGAAGGTAATTTGAATGATAAAAGTAGCTTCAAAGCCCTGGAGGGTGGCTCTTGCAACAAGACCAAACTTGGATCAAGTTGAGTTGATACGAAGTACGTCGACTGCCAGTGAGAAGTCAACTGTCTTGGCTGATTTTTTTCAGCTAAAATTAAGGTTATGAGCTGTTAGTTACCGGCAGGCATAGTCGAGGACAGCTCAGGGGCTTATGTCAATGTGACCATGACTGAAGGCAAGAACTGTACATACCTGCATGTGTATAATTAAACTAAATGAACTAAATAATAAAAAATATATAAAAAGGGAAAAACATAACTTAAAACAAAATAGGTTGAATAAAATAAAATTTGCTTGATCTGACAACATAAAAAATAATGGAATTTTGTTTACTGTTCAACAACTGATTTATCGAGGGGCCGAGATTATTTGATTAAAATAATCATTATGTTATCAAGATGTGGAGCGTTGTGATTAACATACACTGTCTTGCAGCATGCACGGGCCAACGGGGCAGTGCCCTCACCCTCGGGTCCTGCCAAACCTGGTTGCAGTATGTCTTGCTGCCATTTACTCCTGTTATGAGGATTTCATTAACAGGTTAGTCAGACACACACATAAAGATTTCACACCTGGTGTTACACAATCACCTTATTTTAATGTCTGGTGAAAATTGTATTTATATACAGTGGAACCTTGGTTCATTATGTAACAATTAATGTGTTCCATAACGTTTGTGGTTTGTGCGTATGCGCCGAACGGCAGTTCAGAGAACCCAGCCTTCTTGGAGTCTATCAGAGGGGTTCTGGAGAGCACCCCACCTGGTGACTCCATAGTTCTGCTGGGAGACTTCAACGCCCATGTGGGCAATGACAGTGTGACTTGGAGGGGCGTGGTTGGGAGGAACGGCCTCCCTGACCTGAACCCGTGCGGTGTGTTGTTGCTGGACTTCTGTGCGAATTACAGTTTGTCCATAACAAACACCATGTTCGAACATAAGGATGTCCATAAGTGCACTTGGCACCAGGACACCCTAGGTCGCAGGTCTATGATCGACTTTGTGGTCGTATCATCAGACCTGCGTCCGTATGTTCTGGACACGCGGGTGAAGAGAGGGGCTGAGCTGTCAACTGACCACCACCTGGTGATGAGTTGGATTAGATGGCGGGGAAGGATGCCGGACAGACCTGGCAGACCCAAACGCGTAGTGAGGGTGTGCTGGGAACGTCTGGCAGAATCTCCCGTTCGTCGAGTCTTCAACTCTCATCTCCGGCAGAGCTTCGCCTGCATTTCGAGGGAGGACCGGGATATTGAGTCCGAATGGGCCGTATTCCGTGCCTCTATTGCTGAGGCAGCCAGTTGTGGTTGCGGCCGCAAGGTGGTCGGTGCCAGTCGTGGTGGCAAGCCCCGAACCCGATGGTGGACACCGGGGGTTAGGGCTGCCGTCAAGCTGAAAAAGGAGTCCTATCGAGCATGGATGGCTTGCGGGACTCCCGAAGCAGCTGACAGGTACCGGCAGGCCAAGCGGCACGCGGCTTCGGCGGTGGTCGAGGCAAAAACTCGGGTGTGGGAGGAGTTCGGTGAGGCTATGGAGCACGACTTTCGGTCGGCCTCGAAGAGGTTCTGGCAAACCGTCCGACACCTCAGAAAGGGGAAGCAGCCCCCAGTTCACACTGTTTACAGTGCGGACGGGGGCTTGCTGACCACGACTGTGGATATAGTTGGTCGGTGGAAGGAATACTTCGAGGCCCTTCTCAATCCCACTGACATGCCTTCCATAGAGGAAGCAGAGTCTGAGGATACGTACGTGGACAGTTCTATCACCGTGGCTGAGGTAATTGGGGTAGTCAAATCACTCCCCAGTGGCAAGGCTCCGGGGGTAGACGAGTTCCGCTCAGAATTTCTCAAGGCTCTGGATGTTGGAGGACTGTGTTGGTTGACACGCCTCTACAACATTGCATGGAAGTCAGGAACAGTACCTCTGGACTGGCAGACCGGGGTGGTGGTCCCCATTTTTAAAAAGGGTGACCGGAGGGTGTGTTCCAACTATAGGGGGATCACACTCCTCAGCCTTCCTGGGAAAGTCTACTCCAGGGTGCTGGAGAGAAGGGTACGACCGTTAGTCGAACCTCGGTTAGAGGAGCTGCAATGTGGTTTTCGTCCCGGTCGCGGAACACTGGACCAGCTCTACACCCTTGCAAGGGTACTCGAGGGTATGTGGGAGTTTGCCCAACCAGTCTACATGTGCTTTGTAGACCTGGAAAAGGCATTCGACCGTGTCCCTCGTGGTGTCCTGTGGGGGGTGCTCCGGGAGTACGGGATTGATGGTCCGCTTCTACGTGCCATTCGGTCCTTGTACAATCGAAGCAGGAGCCTGGTTCGCATTGCCAGCAGTAAGTCGAGCTTGTTTCCGGTGAACGTTGGCCTCCGCCAAGGCTGCCCTTTGTCACCGATTCTGTTCATAATCTTCATGGACAGAATTTCTAGGCGCAGTCAAGGTGTTGAGGGAGTCCAGCTTGGTGACCTTAGGATCTCGTCTCTGCTATTTGCAGACGATGTGGTCCTTATGGCCTCATCAGGCTGTGACCTTCAGCGTTTACTGGAGCGGTTTGCAGCTGAGTGTGAAGCTTCTGGGATGAGACTCAGCACCTCCAAATCCGAGGCCATGGTTCTCAGTCGGAAACGGGTGGACTGTACCCTCCGGGTTGGGAGTGAGGTCTTGCCTCAGGTGGAGGAGTTCAAGTATCTCGGGTTCTTGTTCACGAGTGAGGGAAGGTTGGAGCGTGAGATCGACAGACGGATCGGTGCAGCATCTGCAGTAATGCGGTCGCTGTACCGGACCGTCGTGGTGAAGAGAGAGCTGAGCCGGAAGGCAAAGCTCTCTGTTTACCGATCGATCTACGTTCCCACCCTCACCTATGGTCATGAGTTATGGGTCATGACCGAAAGAATGAGATCGCGGATACAAGCGGCGGAAATGAGTTTCCTTCGTAGGGTGGCTGGACTCACCCTAAGAGATAGGGTGAGGAGCTCGGCCATCCGGGAGGAGCTCAGAGTAGAGCCGCTGCTCCTTCACATCGAGAGGAGCCAGTTGAGGTGGCTCGGGCATCTAGTCCGGATGCCTCCCGGGCGCCTCCCTGGTGAGGTGTTTCGGGCATGCCCAGTCGGGAGAAGGCCCCCGGGAAGACCTAGGACACGCTGGAGGGACTATGTCTCACAGCTGGCCTGGGAACGCCTTGGTGTCCTCCCGATGGAGCTGGAAGAGGTTGCGGGGGACCGGGAAGTCTGGACTTCCCTACTGAAGCTGCTGCCCCCGCGACCCGGACCCGGATAAGCTGAGGAAAATTGATGGATGGATGGGTGTTCCATAAGGTTTGACTCCAACCAAAATAACTGTATCTCATAAAGGATGCCAAAAATGTTAACACAAAACATGTTTATAGTTTTACAGTTATAGTTTGACTTGTAGAAAACAAGTCTCACATAAATACTGTATACATAAACGATAAATGATAGGGATAAATTAATATTTAAAGTTACTTTAACCTTCATTGATGACAAGATTTTTTAAATGCTGTCCCCAAAGACACAATGTGACAGCCAGTGCTGTAACTCACAATGAAGCCAAAGAAAGTTAGAAATGCCAGAATTTTGATAAAGGTGGGAAAATATTGAGTTCAAGAAATAACTAAACAGGAAGACGGTGACTATATGGTGTCTCTCTGCAACATTGTGTCTTTGGGAACAGTAGTCTTCACTGAAGGTGAAAGTCACAGTAAGTGTTAATTTAGCCCTTTCATTTGTCATTTATATGCATTTGGAATTGTGATATGCATGTAAAATTAGAATGATAAATCTATAAAAACGTGTTATAGAAGAGAGCCAACTTCTGATGACATCACTGATGTGCGACGTGACTTCCAGTTGTCATTTTGTTCACTAGCTAATAGGAGGATTTTCATAAAAAATATATTAGAACAACATATGGACTCACACAGTGTACAGTACAAAACCCTATTGTAACACAACAAGATGCATATTGTACACTAACCGGAGAATGCATGCAAAATTGTGGCGTACATTTTCAGCGTTAACCAATAAAATATGCCATGTGGAGCAAACGCTAACTGAGGTTCTACTGTACATCTTTATTGAGACTCATATTTCTATGTAATAAATATATTTTACATTAGATGGATAGACAGATAGATACTTTATTAATCTCCAAGAAAAATTTTGGATCTCCAAGAGAAATAATACTCAAGCAGTTTTTGATTGTAGAACCTTTGAATTTGAAACATTTTGGACTTTAATTATGATGTTTATTTTAATTGTGTCTCAAGAATGTTGACTGAAATGCATCTCATAGGCTGTAACTACAGACATTAGTGTCATCTATATTTTTGTAGTTATCGTGGGTGTTGTCAACATCTTTCACCCCAGAGGGTAAAATATCTTTGTAGATTTTTTCCAAAACGCCAACCTACCATGTTGGTGCCATCAAGGTGCCATCACCTTGGTACCATGTCTCTTGGCTGTAAAGACCTCTTAGCTGTGATTTGTTGCTAATAAGTCTTGGTGTGCACATGACCTTTGCTATTAATGTTGTTCGTTATCTTAACATATGTACTCATGAGTGATTTCACCCTTCCTTTTGTTCAACCGCCATCATTTGCCCCAGCCGAGACAACTCTCCTAGCCTGAAAGAAATCAGAAATGGCTGCCAGCAACAGAATGATCGCAAGCCTCCAATGCCGCTCCGCCTGCTGCGCCCAGAGCCGCCAACGCCGCCTTCTGCCACCCTACTCCCCCTCTCTTCCAACCCCACTCCTGCTCAGCCACCTCCTCCTGCTCCCCCAAACCCTCCACCTTCAATCCCCATATGCTACCCAACACCCTCCCTACCCCTCTCCCCTCCTCCGTCTGTTGTTAACTCCAGCGAGATCCTAGTGGAGTTGGAGCGCAACAACAACTCTGCCAACACAAAGCGAAAGCCCGATGCTGATAGTGAACCCAACCTCATTGACTGTCTGCTAGTCAGCCCGGCTGTCAACACTCTGTCTATTCAGCTGCCTGCGCAGGCTGACCGTGTGCTCGGGTGCTTCGCTCTCATCCTCAAGATGCTGTAAGTTTGCGTGCAATGACATACACATCTTTTAATGATCATGGTGCAGCAAAGAGCTGCAGTAGCAAAATAAATTGATCACTTAACCGTTTATTGCTTAGATAGGTCTATCCAAACTTTTTCAAATACACAAAAAGTGAAGTAAAAATGTGTGTAAAAACAATGCAAAGTAGGTAGAAATATACCATGTAACAAAACGTACGTAACTCAGCTTTGTGTTAAGGCCAACTTGCAAATTCGTCCAACCCTGCACAGTTTGGCCAATCGTTATCAATTTCGCCAGTCCAAATTCTCCCTGAGCAGTGCACATCAACTGTCTAACCCAGTGGTCATCGACCCTTTTGAGACCAAGATCTCTGGTCTCCCCTGCGAATCTGTGCAAAATCTAACCCATCCAAATGTCACTACACTGCCCACCTCATTTCCCGTCCTCATTTCCTTGTTTTCATTGTCTCTCTATTACCATCTTTCATTGTTTCAACGGTTCTCCAAATTTCTCAACAAAAATGGGGGTCAACCACTGCAATGTGTTGAAACATAAGTGAAAGTTTTCAATGGTAAAACACAGAGAATGACTGCAGCTTGTGGATGACAACACAGACAACAAGGGAGTCTTTGGGGATGTTTGTTTTCCAAACCATGCAAACATTTGTGCAAATTGGTCACATGTGCAAAAACGGAAGCAGATGGTTAAGAGATGTATTAAAAGAAGTACTCCTAAAGCTGTGGCCTGTCAGTGCATTTTACTGTTCTAGTTAGTGAAAATGGGGCAGACGTTGCTGAATGAATAAAAAGATTGGATTCCACAGTATGAAAGAGGATCAGTAGTTACGTGTGTGACTTTCTTTCAAGGTATTCAAGGTATTGTAACCAAATAGGCTAGCCTAAATGGGATACATTTCAAAGTAATGGGGTACATTTCCTGTTCAATCTGCACTACCAATCTGTGTCATCTCACAGCAGATCTTGTTCAACCACACATTTTGGGCCTTACTCATTCAGTCCAGGCCTCATAACTCTTTTTATCTCCAGTCCTCTCATAAATTTTTGTTTGTGGCAGGTCTGATTACGATGACTGGAGACCTGCGCTGGCCAGCCTGTTGCAGCCCATCCCTTTCCCTAAAGAGTATGTTTTTGCACTCGACACCAATTACTTGTATATGTTGTTTTATTTATAATTCTGTTTTAAAACATCTATCTACTGTCAGGGATAGAGTAAACCTACTGGGATTATTGTCTTATTGTACTATATACTGTACATACATTAAGTAAGGGCACTAAAAAATATTTTCACTTCTTGTGCCAATTTGAAGTAAATTTGCAAGTGAAAACAACATAATACTGTATTTCTGTATTCACAGTGTGTGGGTATGTGTATATATATATATATATATATATATATATACACACATGTACACACACATTATATTATTAGATAATGAACTGAGGAATAAACATTTATACTTTTTTAGATTTTACGAGAGATTAAGCGACACACGGTTTTCTGGACCACTTATTAGTATTTGAGGGGCTAATAACCAATACTTGGAGATAATATTCATCTGCAGTAAACATTGCAGTGAAAAATGTTGAATAATACAAATACTTCACTTTGTTTAGCTGCTGAAATGTTTATTTTTATTTAACAAAACATAAAAGCACAGAGTTTCTAGACTCGAAGCATCTCTTAGAAGTTAAATAAAAACTTCAATAAATAGCTCCCTGTATGAGATGCACGTGCACCCCTTCATTGCAAGCCTGGTCCGCAAACACTTGGTTTCTTGGCCTGTAGAACCCTTACCTCTTGATTTAAGTATAACAGATTCTTGTGAATGCGCAAAACCTAGGGGTATTGGGTAAGATAAGGGGTAAGGGGATTCAGCCCAAGTCTCAAAACAAAGCATACAAATGAATAGGTCAGTAAGTTAGACTATTTGCATATTCTGTCATATGTACTTAAATGCCTATGTCAAGAACATGTCTCCACACAGTTGCAGACAATATGGGTCCTTCCAAAAGCATCCACAGTGCCATACCATAATTACTGTCTGGAACCAAATGCACTTGCCATCTTCAAAACACTTTTATGGGAAGCTGACATATTTTCTAAATGGTTCCTTTGCGTGCCTCGGTGTTGACGTGGGTGAAGTCCCTCATCACACCTCATTTCCCGGAGGACGTGAACCAAAGAGTTCACTCGTCTTTCCCTAGAGAGCTTGTTATAATTTGCCTGAAACAGCCCCAAGCTATGTTTGAAAGAAGCCTGCCAAGTGAGGTGTCTGAATGAGAGGTTCATTAGGCAGTGGAGGACAGGTGACTTGTTCCCAACAGTGGGACTCACCTGTTAGTCACCTGAGCCTCGGTTGCCCTTCGAATTGGCCTTCAGGCGTCATTAGCACGGTCAACAACACTCCACAGCAACCTGTATCTAAGATGCAGTTAATCACATCATTACACACACTAACACGCACAGAATCACACAGGCTGAACAATTTCAACATAAGAAAGCAGAAAACAAAATTCTGTGAAGTACTTGGCAAAATGTTGTATTTGCTCCAACTCAAATTAAAGCACTAGCAGTGACACTGAAAATGTTTGCTGTAATCTGTGCTGTTTTTTATGTTTAATGAGAAAATATGAAAAATATTCACAAATCAGCAAAATTAGGTGAAAATCATGCGTTTACATTTTTACTAGTTTGCATACAAGTCTTATGACAAAACCTCAACCAAAAAAACACATATGTTTTGGAAAAACAGCATTTTCACTTAGCACAACAGACATCTCTCAACCCCACTGACATACCTTCCGTAGAGGAGCAGAGTCTAAGGATATGTGCGTGAACAGTTCTATCACCGTGGCTGAGGTAATTGGGGTAGTTAAAACACTCCCAAATGGCAAGGCTCCGGGGGTAGACGAGTTTCGCCCTGAATTCCTCAAGGCTCTGGATGCTGGGACTGTCTTGGTTTAGACGCTTCTACAACATTGCATGGAAGTCGGGAACAGTACCTCTGGACTGGCAGACAGGGGTGGTAGTCCCCATTTTTAAAAAGGGTGACCGGAGGGTGTGTTCCAACTATAGGGGGATCACACTCCTCAGCCTCCCTGGGAAAGTC
>QODF01000038.1:183394-203399 GCA_024372805.1 Oostethus manadensis
CTACGTGCCATTCGGTCCTTGTACAATCGAAGCAGGAGCCTGGTTCGCATTGCCAGCAGTAAGTCGAGCTTGTTTCCGGTGAACGTTGGCCTCCGCCAAGGCTGCCCTTTGTCACCGATTCTGTTCATAATCTTCATGGACAGAATTTCTAGGCGCAGTCAAGGTGTTGAGGGAGTCCAGCTTGGTGACCTTAGGATCTCGTCTCTGCTATTTGCAGACGATGTGGTCCTTATGGCCTCATCAGGCTGTGACCTTCAGCGTTTACTGGAGCGGTTTGCAGCTGAGTGTGAAGCTTCTGGGATGAGACTCAGCACCTCCAAATCCGAGGCCTTGGTTCTCAGTCGGAAACGGGTGGACTGTGCCCTCCGGGTTGGGAGTGAGGTCTTGCCTCAGGTGGAGGAGTTCAAGTATCTAGGGGTCTTGTTCACGAGTGAGGGACGGTTGGAGAGTGAGGTCGACAGACGGATCGGTGCAGCGTCGGCTGTAATGCGGTCGCTGTACCGAACCGTCGTGGTGAAGAGAGAGCTGAGCCGGAAGGCAAAGCTCTCTGTTTACTGATCGATCTACGTTCCCACCATCACCTATGGTCATGAGTTATGGGTCATGAAAAAAATAAAGAGTAAAAAAAAAAAAGTTTAAATACTTAAAAACAATTGTCCATATGTATTAATGTGAGTGTGACTGTTTGTTTGTCTGCCCTGCGATTGACTGGCGACCAGTCCAGGGTGTACCCCGCCGCTCGCCCAAAGTCAGCTGGGATAGGCTCCAGCATACCCGCGACCCTAGCGAGGATAAGCGGCATAGAAGATGGATGGATGGATGACAACAGCAGAAATGAAAAAACTGCTTTATTTTTTATGAGAATACAGTCAAATACTTAGAGAAGACAGTGTATTCTAATTAGGAAAAAGTTGTAATTATACAGTAGACTATATTAGTAGCATAGCATCGAAATTATATATATATATAATATTTTTAAAGTCTTAATATGAAAGACAAGAACAATTAGATTGGTTGAAAAGCCCTAATATTGCAAAATGTATGAAGATTATTTAAAATATTTCATCATTATGAAGAAAGTTGAAATATTTGGAAAATGGGGGAAAAAACAGCAAAGACCAAAGTTCATACTCATAATATGCATTCTTGCCTACATCACAAAGAGATGCAACTTTTTTCTTGAAATATTGTGTATATAAAGTATATTTATAACTTCTTAGTGTATTGTTTTGCAGAATATATCAAAGTGGCCCTCACATCCGTTAATTTAAAAGTTTGGACACCCCTGATCCATTGTTGGAGGAGTCATATCACTTTTATTGATTAACTTGTAAAAATGTTGGTAGTGCATACTCATTTTGAAATCACCTCAGGAGATAAATTTATGTGGGTTCATTTTCTTATTAAGGCACTTAATGAGCAGGTTTCGGACATCACAATCAACATCCAACAGTTATGACTTGATTCTCCAAACATCAGCTGGGGTGTAGTAAAAAAAAGACAGCTCTAACTTATCAACTAATAACTAATAACTAACTACTACTAACTAATCAAAAACTCAACATGTTGCTGTTGTTGAGAGAATTGTTTGGAATTTTTTATGTACATTAGTAGCCTGGGAAGACTAGATAAGGATAAGCGGATGAAAATGAAAGTATGGATGGATAGAAAATGTTTCCATGAAGACAGTTGTCATGTCTTTTTGTCCTTCTGTTTGACAGGGCTCTTGCACATGCCAAATTCACCAAGTAAGCATTGCGTACATTGTGGACTGAGCTTCTATATAGATTGCAACTTTTGGGACTGACTATTTTCTTATTGTCTAAATAGGGAACTGAAATACGTCATTCAGAGGTTTGCGCGGGACCCAAGACAAGAGGTTAGTTTGCTCTTAACAGTGTCAACTGCTCCAGAGCTTTCAGACCAATTCTAAGCTACAGTAAGCACATCTGATTTGAGATATTTTTCTCTAGGTCCATTCCTGTCTACTCAGTGTGCGTTCAGGAAAAGATGGCTGGTTCCAGCTCTATAGTCCAGGAGGTGTGGCTTGTGATGATGATGGAGAGCTGTTTGCCAGTATGGTGAGGGATATGCTTGAACAGACTTTTATGATTATGAATTTGAATGTTCCATTCTTCTTTTCTTCTTCTGTGACAGGTCCATATTCTGATGGGCTCCTGCTATAAGACCAAGAAATTCCTCCTCTCTTTGGCTGAGAACAAGCTGGGCCCCTGCATGCTGTTGGCCTTGCGTGGGAACCAGACAATGGTGGAAGTATGTCATTGTTTATTGTTGTGTATATCCTATTCTGTATCTTGTCTGTGGTGGCTTTTATTTTGCTCTGCTGATGTGCCACGATCACTTACATGTAGCAGACACCCTGTGTGTAGTGGTGAAGTCAAATATGTAAAGAAATTATTAATTGAACAGTCTGTCTTTCATTTTTGTAAACACTTTAACCTTGGCAGAGGTCTGCATAATTATGACTCTCATTCTACTTGAAAAAATGTGATTCTGTGTCTCCAGATTCTATGTCTGATGTTGGAGTACAACATCATAGAGAACAAAGATACCCAGCTGCAGATCATCTCCACCCTGGAGAGCACCCAGGTGGGCCTTCGTATGTACGAACAGCTCTGTGACCGGCAGCGAGAACTCAAAGAACTGGTGAGTTACTAACGCTTACGCACACAAACGTAACTCTGTACTTCATTGAATACACTGATATTTCATTTTAACACTGTGCTGGAATGTTAAAAGTAGGTTGGTAGGTAGGAGTGTCAGAATTGTGCAGACCTCTTTGGGTAATTGTTTGCTCAAATATGTGAAAAAAAATCATGACTTTAACACTTTAACCTAAACTTTAAAAATGTCATTCTGCGTGTCATGTGAGCAGTGACCCAGCAGTGACCCACCCCATAGGTGACCTGGTAAGGCGTGATTGGGAGAAACAATTACCCCAACCTGAATCAGTGCGGTGTAATGTTATTGGATTCTGTTCGAACCACAGCTTGTCCATATAAACACCATGTTCAAACATGAGAATGTCTATAAGTGCCCCTGCCACCAGGACACCCGAGACCACAGGTCTATAATCGACTTTGCATTTGTATCACTGTGGACCTGCATCCACATGTTCTGGACACGCAGCTAAAGAAAGGGACTGAGCTGTCAACTTATCACCACTTGGTGATGAGTTGGATTTGAGTGTGGGGGAGGATGCCAGGCTGCCCTGGCAGACCAACATTTAGTGAGGGTGTGCTGGGAACGTCTGGCAGACTCTCGTTAATCTAGTCTTCATCTCTCACCTCTGACAGCACTTCGCTACTTGCTCAGACTTACTTAAGAAGTGTCAAAGATCGCTGCATAAGACTTGGAAACTTGATAGCAGCTTCCACTTTACTCGTGCACATCACCAATTCCTGAGGCTGCACATTTATAGCTGAAATGTGGTTTTCAGCAATAAATTAACTGCAGCACCGAACAAGCCGCAAGTTTCAAAGCTTGAGTAAAAAGTAGCGGCTTATACATCAAATTACAGTATACATAAAAATAAATACTAATATTTGAGATATTTTGCTTTGTGTTTCCCATTTTTTGTGTGTGTTTTTGTTTGTTTTTTCATTTTATTTCAACAAATTTTACGATTTGTTGTCATTTCTCATGTATCCATTGAAGCCTCTTAACCCTGGCCTTTTGCTTTCTTGTTGTACCTCCTCCTCCTTTTACATTAACAGTAATAATACGACCTGCCAAAAGATCAAATAGTATGGCCCATGATTTAGTCAGTGAGTTTAAGTTTTTTTTTTATTGAATTTTGTTGAAATGACACGAGAAAGTGTCAGTAGACTTTACACTGCTGTAATTACCCACCTGTCATTTCCTTGCTTTGACACCGCAAGCCTGTAGGTGCTCACTGACACCATCTGCTGTCTGAAAATGGTATTTCAAGTCAATGAGCACAGAAGGCCATCTTTTTTTTCTGTCCTCTCAGCAAAGAAAAGGAGGCCCCACCCGCTTGACTCTTCCCTCCAAGTCCACGGTGAGATAACAGTCATGTGCACACCTTGCAAGGCATACACTATCTGTATTAAAATATGCACTGAGGGAAGTCAATTTACCTCTTGTATTTTAGGATGCGGATCTTGCTCGTCTGTTGAGTTCAGGTTCTTTCGGAAACTTGGAGAATCTCAGCCTGGCCTTCACCAACGTCACCAGTGCCTGTGCCGAGCAGCTCATCAAGCTGCCTTCGCTTAAACAGCTTAACCTGTGGTCCACTCAGGTACACACAAAGACGCGACAACACACAATGGGGGAGACTTATGTGTCTGTGATGCCTTTCCACAGTTTGGGGATGCAGGATTGCGGTTGTTATCGGAGCACTTGGCCTGTCTTCAGGTGCTGAACCTGTGTGAGACCCCTGTCACTGATGCTGGTTTACTGGCTCTCAGCTGTAAGTTCATAAAAAACATGCCATTAAACCACCTTGTCACGGCACTTGCATACTTTTTGGAAGAAGTGTCACTACCTTGCATTGTGGTCATTTGTGTCTAAGGAACTTCCATTTCCTAAAAATGAAATAATTCTAAGAAAACAAATATTTGTGTATTCATCCTGTTTGTGCAGTAGAGGGCGCTGCAGGCTTGAGTATACAGTATAAGCCAGGGGGCAAAACTAGCTCGACTAGGAAGGGCATACCGTGAATGCACAAAGTGTGTATCTGAATGCTGTTGTGTTATTTTTAGAATTATGGAGCTATGGGACTTTGCACACGTTCATCTTGTCGGACAAGAATAAATAAAACATTTGCCCTTGATTGCGTCAGCACCTTATTAGAGCAGTAATAGCCTGGCTAGAATACTCAAAATTCAAACTGTTACTTTTGCACTTCATTGTTGTACTTTATTTAAAAAAAACTTTCAAAAAGATTCCGTATTCTTTTTTTCTGTGTATTTATTTATTTGTCAATTGTGTTTATTTAATTACCTGTGAGCAGTTTGCAATTTTCTGTGTCATTTAAAAAATCATTAAACCGGTTTAAGTACACAAAAGCTAAGTTTGATGTTTTGCATTGTCCCCTTACTGTACCAAAAATAAACCAAACAGTGGCCAGACGTATGTACCGAGCAGTGATTATGGCGTACCGTTACATCCCTACTCTTCTACCAATGTATTGTGAGAATTTTTAATTTTTTAAATGTAACACATTTTAAAAACAGTGGGCAAATGATGACATGACAAATTCTGTGTGTTTGCGTTTCAGCTATGAAGACTTTGTGTAGTCTGAACATGAACAGCACCAAGCTTACAGCGGACACATATGAAGACCTCAAGGTAACCGCAAGACACGGAGCACAAAATGTGTCGTTTTCATTTCATCGCTTTAACAGCCTGTATATTTAGTCATCTGTAATAAAATCATAATAATGCAATAATATGAATTATATTAATTATTTAATAATATGAATGTAATTTTAATATCACAATAATATAATATATTGCAATAATAATACAATGAATTTTCTGATTCTCCATAATCTGGCCATTAAACACATCTCATCCCTTCTAGATTGGTGGTCATTTATAAATATGTGATAATAGAGTTAAAAACACCTCAAATGTTACATGGTTATATCTTCAGCTTCTTTGACAATGTTTTTTTGTTTTTGTCAAGCATTGAGATTTCACATTTTGTTGAGCAGTCCCTTAATAGGGAAACTTAAAAATAACCTTTACACCATGACTCCAATTCTTTCTGTTCATCAATCAGCTTACTTTATGATTCGTTAGAGGGGAGTACATGTACATTTTATAATTTAAAATATGTTTAATAATTATTGAAGCCAGGGTTCCGGAACTGACTCTAATCTAATAATTACAGCAGTCATGTTTTTTGTTATAATCGGAGGAGAATGTCAATGTACGTTGTTGTATGACCTCAGGCCAGTTGTGTGACATCCAGTGTGTTTGTTCCCTCTCCTGAGTGTGTTATTTTCCTTGCAGGCCAAACTGCCCAACCTGAAAGATGTGGATGTTCGGTACACAGAAGCCTGGTGATGGACTCTCCTCTGCACGGGCAGCCAGACACCCATTAGAAAAAAAACAGGATGTTTTCTGTTCCGTCATCAGAGCAGGACCTCAGACACCGATCATCACACAGTGAGAAACGGCTTACTTTTGAAGTGCAAACGTCCCATTTTGTCAAACTAAGAAAGCTTTATGGACCTCGTCGCTCCCCTTCCTACTGTTGCCGATGTATAAAGGACCCTTTTTGCTGACGTGATCAGTGGACATTCAAGGACGTGCTATATTGTAAGAAAAATGGATTTTTTTCTCTATGACTACGTGCCCCTCGCCCTCCATGTCATTTGTGGCGTTTCTTCCACAGTCCAACTCTTGACCTGTCCTGTATCTTATGATGAAGCGCTTACATTCCAGCTCTCCATTCTGATCTAAGATGTAGCTATCCAATCTGTTCAATCGCGCACCCTTCATTTCACGTCCCTTTTCCAACTTTGTTTGGGAACGGTGCTGCCTTTGGGAGTTGTAGGACTGTGCCTGTTCCTCAATTACAAACAGAGAGAGACAAAATAAGAGGTTTTTACCAGCTTAAATGAACATATTTTTCCAGGCATCTGCGCTTTCATATATTGTGTGTTATGTGTATGACATTTGAGAAACAGTTTGGGATCTTTGTAGGTGAACTGAACAGTAACAGCAAAATCGTTCCCTTTTTAATTTGTTGCCAGTGTACATTCTGATTCTTATTTAACAGGACTTTTGTGTAGCAGTAACTAGGTGGTCTGGGACTGCCTATTATTTATAAGCCTCAATTACTCTCATGGATGTAATCCTGGCAGTAAAAATGTACACAGACTCTGTTCTTTTTGGTTGTTTGTGTATTTTTGACAGCCAACCTAGAGGATACTCATACAGGGATCTCTCTGTACTATGCCATGGGGGTTATGTGCACCTCCAAACCAGACCCATCACCAGCTAAGAGTTTGTATGCTTTGTATTTTTGGCCCGATTAGAAACTGTTAGAGAAAAGGACACTTGCCAAACAGCAGACTTGTTTTTGTTGCATTAAGCTAACAGAAGCGTCTTGCATCCGGCCGGTGGACACAATCTTGCGGTGAACTGCTGATGTAAAGATGTAGTCTGACCTCCAAGCCAAGGACAAGCGACCATCTCTTTCTTCTGTTTAAATTGGTAGTACTGTTTGAGGTCTTTCTAATCGAAACGTTAGGACACAATTCTCGTATGTATTACAAATGTGGGTGATAAATGACAAACATCTGGTCATATTTGTCCAACATTCCCTCCATAAGTTGTCTGTGGCATCACTTGCTACTCCGATACCTTGAAGCCAGGCAGGTTCTCCCACTCGGTCTTATGTACGTGGCTAACGACAAGTCGAGCTCCATTTGAGCTTTTTTTTTAATGTGTGCCACCCAAAAGGCTGGATGTCGTCCACTGCAAGATATTCTGTTTCCTATTTATTGGGTGCCATGCGCTTTTCTGTTTGGTCAGTACATCTCTGGTTCACGCTTTGGGCCTCATGTTAACTTTCATATCCTGTATAATGTACATAGAATTGTATATAGTCTCTCTTTTCATTCTGCTATTCCAAACTCTTTTTAAACCCATTTTCTTCATCATCCTATTTTCTGTATTGATTTTGGCCTTCCCTCATTGGTGGGCCGGTGTTGCCTTCGTTTTAGCAATGTGTGTGGTCGTTTTGTTGTTTCACACAAACTGCACTGTAATCTAAAGTTTGAATGCATCCTGTTTTTTGTTTTCAGCTTTACTGATTTGATTCTTACATAAATTAGACGTGTCACTTGTGTTTTGTTGGTGTTGTTTTCAGGGTTATTTTGCATGTACATGTTTCTGCTTTAGCTAACATTTTAAACATTTGTTTTTATAAATGCTTTGAAACCGTGATAACGGGTCTGATCACTATTTGAATTAAAAAATTGGCTTTTTCCAGGATCCGCTCATAGGATCTTGTCACCGTTGGTTCGGTCAGGCTTATTGATTTTTACTAAAACCTAGTACTGTACCATTAATGGTGTACAGTCATCCCTGTGACTTTACAAAACCATGACCACTTCAAAGAAACCTGCTGCTTGATCATTTCAGCAGCTGCACCTTCAATGGCCAAATGTTCTTCAATTGAACCTTGCTGTACTTGTGTTTACATTGTGTTTGCTTGTTTGATTGCAATGGATAACCACTGTCACCTTTCTACGATATAACTATCATGCAACTTGAAAATGTTTTACACTATTTTAAAAAGTCCTCATCGGTAAAATCAATGACAAAAGGCCAGGAAATGCATGGAGACAATAAAAGTACAGTACTGTAGGTGAAAGATTTGTGGTGGTCCCCACAACTGTATATCAGATTTTTGCACATAATAACCAACAATAGTACAGGTACAATTTTACCTGCAGTCAAAATGCATATAAATGATGAATGGAAAGGATAATGAACATTTAACATCACTTTAACCTGAATTGTAGATGTGATTGTTGACAAAAACAGCGATGTGACACCCCTATGTTATTTCTTGCATTCTATAGTTTTTCTCACCTGATTTATCAAAATGCTGGTACTTGCAACTTTCTTTGGCTCCATTGTGGGTTATTTTGCAGCCATGATTAATAAAAAAAAAATAAAAGCAGCGTCTCGTGGTCTAACTATGTTAGGGAGCAAAGAACTACAGTCAACTGCTGATGACATCATAGACAGGAAATGGAGCTGACTTCTACTTCCCGTTTCCTTCTAACAAGGATGTTTGCGATAAAGATGCATTGAAAACACAGTCACACCCAAGCCGTGTATAAACATGCATCAAGACGCTAGCTCTATTGTACACTAACTGAAAAATGTACACAAAATTAGGCAAAATTTTGGTGTGAAAAACACACTAACCGCAGTGCATGCGGTAATATTCCACTGTATATTAGATTACACAAATTTGGTCTGTCACCTATCACTGCTCAACTTTAGATAGTTAGATTGTCATATATTGCCCAGCATAGCATCTTTCATGCACAAAGTGGTAAAAGTGCCCCTTGCATCTTTTCATTTGTTTGTATTAGACCTTTTTAGACAGCAGCAAGGACAGATGGGCTGGAGGAGCACATTTCCCCAAAATTGACACCGGTTCTCTGCCCTAGATGGCCCTCCTTTGTAAAGCTTGGATTGTGGGTCCCTGTGTAATGTCATGTTTCTGTATGTGGGGCTTTCCCCTGTTTGCTGTTTTGTGTTTTCACCTCCAAGTTTCTCCCTCAGACATCAGATGTTTCGACCACTTTGAAATACACTTGTTTTGTTCGGGACGTGCAGTGTAAGGAGCAAAGTCGGATTGGGCAAATCTGACAAGACTGAAATATAAAACAAAAAAGACAAGATTTCTGATGATCCTTTCCTAATATTTATTTATTTATTTGGCGGCTGGAAGGGGTGTCCATCTTGTTTGTCCTTCATTTTCGGTCTTTCTCAGCATTGATCTGCTTCTACTGCTGGGTTGTTAGTATAATTGTTATTCTTATTGCTGCTGCTAATGTTCTGTGGCTGTAATAAAATACAAATGATCTTCAAGGTGATGTGAAATACTTTTAAACAAAAATAAATTGTCTGTGAATATGTTTAAGTTGTCAGCGTTGTTTTCCCGCATATTCCTTCACAGACACTTTTAGGTCGACGCACGAGTTTCCCATGCCAAATGTTGCTCTTTGGTTGGTGTGTTCCAGGTGTCTTCTCGCAAGAAATGCTTGAGTTATTCATAAATGTATAAAAACTTACATCAAAACAACCAAGCATTGGCACTTTTCTTCTTCTGTAATTGTGTTTAGCTTTTATTTTGTTTTGTTTTTTATGTGCATGCTGTCATCTGGTATTCTTATATTTCAAATGAACATAACCAGTTAGACGCACGTTAGAACGCACTTCTAGCAGTACACACATGCTGTCTGCTTAGTTGAAATGGGTTTATTACTAAAAAAATATGGCATTTCAACTTTTTCAACTTGATTTCTGCTGAAATGTACAAAAAGTAAGAAGATGCATTTACCAGGAAGTGCACCAAGCGCATGTAATTCAGTTTAAAATTCAGTCTTTGATATGCTGTATATTTTGTAAGTTACAAAGACAAACTTTTACATATACAGCATATGTATATATGCTCTGTTTGTATACGTATATATTTGTGCCTGTGTGTGTATATTTTATGCCTGTCAGCTGATTCAAATATTTGATCGTGATTAATCACATTTTGTCCATAGTTAAGTTATAGTTAATCGCTTTGTGGCAAACAATTCCATATGCAACTACTATAACTACATCCTGTCATAGCTTAAATTGCATGATCCTAAATTTTAAATAAGATAAATTAGATCGCTATAATGTACGTACGTACGTAATGCTACTGCCAATGACATAGCATTAGCTAGCGCCCCAAATAGCTCTCATCAGCTAGCAGTTAGCATGTACAGTATGTATGTATGTGTAACTGGGTCAATTTATTATGTTATTATAATGTAATTACACAAAATAAACGTTGAAATAATACCTGATGTGTTCATATTGTCATGACATAAACGTGGAACGTCAACATCTGTCACTGTGTACCCCCTACTGCCCTAATTAGTGTGACACCTCACATTATAAGTCTGAGCCACGCCTTTCTGCTTCCCTTTTGTTCGAGATCTCCATGTGAGAGGTAGGCGTCCGTATGGCTCCAAAGATTGGTTCTTTAATTTAGAACTTGATTTAATTATTCTTTCTTATCCTGTGTCACACTAATTAGAGCAGTAGGGGGTACACAGTGACAGATGTTGACGTTCCACATTTATGTCATGACAATATGAACACATCAGCTATTATTTCGACATATATTTTGTGTAATTATATAATAGTAATAACATATTTACACAAACTAAGTTGACCCTGTTACATATGTATGTATACGTATATGTTGTACACGGTACAGCAACATACTGTAAGGGTAGAGTTTGACTAGTGAACATCTACTCCAGGTTTGCAGCTTAAGTAACGGATACGTACACCACATCAATCATTGTGCAGATCAGCCCTTTCCACACCATTAAAGCAGGTTTACTCCGCCTCAAACTTTCCAAATAAAATGAATCCAGCTGTGATGCGTCATGCCTCTCTCTTGCTCTATCGACTCACAGCAAGGAGGAAGCCAAGCAAAGATGTCGGCCCGCGTGTTATTCTCCATTTCTTTCAGTCTAGGTTTGCTTTGGGTGACCGGCGGAGCCGTGTCGAGCCGGGCAATAACCATCCAGGACAGCCACCAGCAGGGCCTTGTCAGCTTGAACGACATGTTCCGTGAAGTGGAGGAGCTGATGGAGGACACCCAACACATCCTGGAGGAGGCAGTCGACCAGGTCTAGTCTCATAGTCTGTACTTTGGGCTTGCTTTGTCGTCTTTGAAATACAGTATGTAAAGTCTATACATTGCAGTGTCATGATAATGCTCAGCTTTTCAGAAAAGTATTAATGCAACTACATGCCTTACTGGGGTTTGTGTTTGCCATTGTGAGAGCTTTTTGTTATGATATCCTACTGTGGTAGTATCCAAAGTAAAATTAAACAAGAAAACTACAAAAAGACCCGCAAACATGGCAGTGTTGCTACTAATAACACAAATAATAATATGCTTTGTCACCTAAACACAAAGCTGAGGTGCAGGCTGTTTTATGTGTAACGTGATAGCTTATCTACATTGGAATGTTTTTGGTAAAATATCCTTTGATTTTTCAGTACGCGGCCCCTCAGTGGAAAAAGTCTGGTCACCCTTGACCTTGATTGTACAGTATGCTTGCTTACTTCATTTCAAGTGTGTTCCAACATTCAGATAACAACAGAGAGGGCTTTGGATACGCATCATCATTACCACAACGTTACTAATAAAGTTGGGACAGACAAATCCACAACGGTTCAAGTTCCTGATCAAACTGACTGGGTGAGTTGTGCAATGTTTTTGGAGCACCACCAGTATTATTTTACATCGAAAAAACGTGATTTCTGTCTTTGAAGGAGATTACAAACAAAACAGGAGAGGTGGAATTCTCAAAACTGCCTCTGACGATCTCCAGCCAGTGGAACAGTGTGGCTCATGTGAGTCTTATGCTTCCATGTATGACAGGGGTGTCCAAAGTGCAGCTCTAGGGCCACGGTGTCATTATTTTTTCACCTGGGGCACATTCCAAAAAACAAATTATTGCACCAAAAAAAGAAGAAAGATGACAAATTATTTGATTAACACATCCATAGATAGATAGATACTTTATTAATCTCCAAGAGGCATTTAGGGTTCAAGCTGCTCACTTTGATCACAGAATAACACAATTACAGCTAGATGGGAAAGATAGGATAAAAATAAGATAATAGAATAGAAGAATAAATTAACTATATGTTAGTGTTCACTTCCAATTTGTGCAATAATACATAATAATACTAATCAATAAATAATACACCATTCTAATATACATGATATAATTAAGTAAGACGTCCAGTCCTGTGTGTTGTGTGTGTGTGTTGTTGTTTTTTTATCTCCCCCATCTGTTTTGTTGAAAAGCCGCATGGCGTAGGGGAGGAATGATCTTCTCAGTCTGTCGGTGGAGCAGGACAGCGATAGTAATCTGCCACTGAAAGTGCTCTTCTGCTGGAAGATGATGATAACAAAAAGACAACATGTAGGCTTTTTTCTTCATCTTTTTTTAAAAGATTTTAGGATGTCTTGAATTTCTTTTGGATTGAAAATTGAAAATTTGGATCCAAAATGTTGCCTGGGCTGATGTGCTTCCTAGAACTGTGGTTTATAAAGTATGTGATCCAGCTAATGCTCCCATCCCTATACTTTCATGGGTTGTGGCTTTTTAAACCATTTCATTTGACAACACAGGCTTCCATCTCTTATTTTCCTGGCATCTGTAAAGAAAGTAGTTACATTCATAAAATTTGTTGCTGAAAAAAAAACGTCAGGGGAGAAACATTGCCAGTCGTATGACTAATTCTACTGTATAAAAATGTCAAAGTCAGTGATGATGATTACGCTTGACTCATATATTTATATAATATATTTTCCTTCTTTCTGTGAAATATTGTAGCCGAGACTGGAAAGTAGCTACTGTGCATAAAAGCAAAAGCAGCAGAATTTGTCTGGAAGGCATTAAGATAATTGTAGGGTAGTGAGAATTGTGTGGCCCCTGCCTATACTTTCCAGTCTCTTTGTGTTACTTACAATTTGACCTGGGGGGAATGGCAAAAGGGGCTCAACAAACCCAGGCTTTGTGCTCAAGATGCAGCGCAACAATTCCCCCAAGCAGAGTTAAACGGTACTGCAACAGTGGTTATCAACTTACTCCGGTTCTCGGCTTTGTGCCCAGTTCGCTTTCACATAAAAGGCGACGTTTGACGTCACATTATTCTACTTCTGCTCAAAAATGCAGCCTTCTCAGCTGGTATGTTTCGCAAAAATTTGCAAGTAATTTTGAGGCCTAATGAGGAGTTGCCAAAATATTATCACTGCCAAACGCATCACTGTTGCCCCCAATAGAGCGAGGGAGGACTGCGGGCACAATAATGCTGAGCGTGTAACACTGATTATTATACTAACTACACCCCACTATCCATCCCTCCATTTTCTATGCCGCTTATCCTCATTAAGGGCACAGGGATGTGCTGGAGCCTATCCCAGCTGACTACGGCCAAGAGGCGGGGTACACCTTGTACTGGTTGCGAGCCAATCGCTGGTCTCATACCCCATTTAAAATAATAAATAGATTGGCGCAACAACCGTATTTTTCATATTTGAAATGTGAAATTATGAATACTTCATATTCCATTTTATTCCTGATGCCCGGCTCCAAAAATGAGCAAATGTAGCATATTCTCTCAGCTGAAAATCTGTCTATCTTACAGAGACTTTCATCAGGGAATGCTAGGAAATCAGTGTGATCTCAGAGTAGCCACTCTCATCGAAGTGCTGCTTCAATAATCCTTCCTTCCGTGTCCATCAGATTCTCAAAAAATGCTAGCAGCATTTCCGATGTAAAGTAAAACAGTAGCGCTGTCCTGTAGACACACACCAACCTTTTTTTTACAGTATAACCCCCCCAATGCAGGGGTCTCAAACTCCTGCCATGGAGGGCCGAGACACTGCAGGTTTGCTTAATAAGTGGCATTCAAAATGGATGGGTGGATGGAATTTGAACACCTTTGAAATCAGAAATGAGTATATTAACATTATTTACAAACATGCGTATATGCAAACATTAATATATATAATATAATAATATATATTAATATTTACAAAAAAATCTACATTTAGTCGAAAATATTTCTGTCCAAAAAAGCCTCTGCTTCAGCTCAAACTTAGACAGAGAGTAGAGGTATAATAATGGATCAAATAGGTGTTTAAGCAAAGTTATTAGTGTGATAAACAAATGATTTATAACCTACTTTTAGAATACATTCCTGGAATAAAATGGCTTCTAGGCTGCACTTTGGACATCCCTATTGTGTCCCACTTGGAAGAGGTAGATTGTATAACCACCCGTGTCTGCTGTGGAGTTTTTTGTGCAAAGAAGACAGGATGAAGTATTGTTTAGATCACATTCTGTTATGTTTTTTGTAAAAGTGCATGCGATCTTGGAATTGGCTAAACATGGTTTCTCTTCTTTCAACTGTGATGATATGACATTGTGTCTCACAAATGTTATGCTATTGGAAGATGATTTTGATTTGACTGGCAGGTGGCAGTATTACTGTAGTTTGCAGTGTCATACAACTGCACCGCATTGTTCTTATTCCTGTAGTTTCAGGTTCGTGGTAGTCTTGAGCCTTGGTGGCTCTTGGGTTGTTCCCAAATTGTGAAATTTCCAGTTCTTGGTAAATGACCATTCCAGGGAGTAGTTTGCCTTTTGCCCAAAGTCAGTTGGGATTCATTCCAGCTCACCACAATCCCGATAATGTAAAGCAAAAACAGTGACTTTGAGGTAACAGCAGACAGGAAAGAAATTGGAAATATGAATAAAACAGAGTTTCTTAGATTTCTATGTTTAATTTCTAAGTAAACTTTTTTAACATCTGCACCAGGGGTCTTCAATTGAAATTGAATAAGGTTCATTTGTGCATTTCTTTCACAGCAAAGGTCTGAATCTCATTTTGCCTTTTGCATCCGACTGGCTTGGTCCATTTATTCATTTTTAAATGTTCGCTTTTTTCAACTTTTCTTACTTTTGAGCAAGCCATGGTGCTCTTATGCACTTATCAGCAAATAAACAAACAATTCCAATGGCTCACTATGTTTTCTGGCACGTATAATTGACGCAATTATGTCCGCAATCGGCCTCCGCGATTTGTCTGCGAGTATGATTATACAGTATATTATTATATTTTCAATTCTCTCAGACCGAGGTCTGTCATTTGATGTTGGCTGGTCTACACATTTGCACGTTGTAGTTCATCAAAAACCCCGTGCTGTCAGTCTGATTCTGAGTGAATTCCATCCTGGTTACTTACAGTATGTGCTCTATCAGTGTTTATACCTGTATCTCACTCTGCAGGAGTGCATGGTGGACGAGGACTGTGGTGAACTGAAGTATTGTTTGTATGGGATTGATAACTCCAAGTGCCTCCCCTGCATACCAGCTGATATGGTAGGAAGTCCTCAGTTTTTTGATTGCTTTGTTTGGCTAAAGAGAGTTCAGTTCAGTTTCAGCAAAATTGCAGACCTAATACGATGACATGCCAGGCATTCTTGTAAATGCTACAGTTTGTTTACATCAGCTGCTTGCAAAACGCCCTGTCCCTCAATCATTTGCAAACATACTTATGGAAAAGGGTTATAAAGATGGCAATGTCATTACCATCTTCATAACCCCTTCTTTCATGGAAGTTGGATGGTATAGAACAGTGGTCACCAACCTTTTTGATCCCAAGACCTCTGGTCTCAGCAGTGAACCTGTGCAAGATCTACCCCACAACCAGGATACATGTACAGTATATCTGTCTAGAAAAAATATATATACAATATATAGTTAAATTACTTATAAATACTGTTTATATGTATTAATTTTGTAGAAAGGTTTTTAGTAAAAAGTGATACATATTAAAAACTTAGTTATACTATATCTTTGGATTATTATTGGCAGCAACATTTCAGCTTTTTCTTGTTGTGCCTTTTGGTCTATTTTTACCATATTTGCTGGGTTTTTTAAATTTAATTTTGTTTCTGCATTGATGCAGTGACAATGAAGCCCAGGCCTTGGATGACCCCTCTACTTGGCTTGTTGGCTTAGTTTCATGGGCGAGCGATGGCAAGAGAGGCTGATCAATGAATTACCTAGTCAGGCCGAATTTTTTTTTTAGAGGTACACATGTACGGACTTATATTTGCATCTTAATTTTGAGGTAGCAAAAAGAGATTTTTAGCCATATTAATGTGCAATAAATACTGTGCTATGTGCGCTGGCACATTGTTGCGTTCTGTCACTTCCTCTCTCACCCGAGCTCAACTTTTGCATGCTTGTCACTGAAGGCTTGTTGTTTGCGGGGTGAGCCGGTGTACATGTGCTGTTACCTTTTGGCCGGGTGTTGGGAACTGGGCTCCTGGCTGGAGCTTGCGGGTTGCGTGCCTGGAGAGTGGCGAGGTGTATGGCCGTGTTCCGTGGTCAAAATGTGTGCCTGCTGGTCACTCTCCAGGAGACAGGACCCTGATGTAATAATCATTTTTTTTAACAAATATTCTCCCAATCAACTGCCAAAGTCTCAAACATTGACATGTAGATTGCGATCGACGGGTTGGTGACCACTGGAATAGAGTATTAGCATGTCTGAATGTGTGTCTCTACTTAGCCCTGTACCAAAGACGAAGAGTGTTGCTCAAGTCAGATGTGTGTTTGGGGCCAGTGTACAATCAATGCCACTCAGGGAACAGAGGGAACAATCTGTCAGGGTCAGAGTGACTGCAGACCAGATCTCTGCTGTGCCTTCCAACCAGGTAACCAATTAGCAATAAAACATCCTTAAAACTGACCAACAATAACAGATAATTGGAGTGTTCCAATTTGCGAAACGTTATATCTTATTCAACAAAACTAAAATGCACAAAGCAAGTAGTTGAATGTATCACGACACAACAAGCACATTATATCAGAGTATATCAGATTTCACAATATTTGTGAGTGCCTTTCCAGGAGAATAAGAGTAATACGGAGGTGTATATGGGTAGTCCCACAATTACATAGCTCAGATTAATCTTCTCGTTCGTACGTTTCATGTTCATCTCTTGATGACCCAAATATTTTCAGTCCACAGGACAAATAAGGGAACTGGCCTTTACGGGAGGGGAGTGTAGGTCCTGAATTACACCCATAGTGATCTTAAAAAGCTTCAATTTGGTGGTTGCTGCAGAAATGATGTTAAAACTGTTGCAGTCCTCCATTATACTGCATATCCTGATCTTCTATTGTCCATCCTCCAACATTTTTCTCTACAGAGCTTTTGTTCCCAGTCTGCAACCCCAAACCGGGAAAAGGGGACTACTGCCTGAATCAACCCAACCTGTTGATGGACATGCTAGCCTGGGACCAGGATGGTCCTCGTGACCATTGCCCTTGTGCCAGTGACCTACAGTGCCAATTTCATGGGTGAGAGTAAAACCTTAATAGTGTTGCAGTTGTATACAAAGACATGTACTGTATATTAAGCATTAATTGAGCTGGTGAGCCTCCGTGAATCACCACCTTACCGCGGTGGAGGGGTTTGAGTGCCCGAGTGATCCTAGGAGCTATGTTGTCGGGGCTTTATGCCCCTGGTAGGGTCTCCCAAGGCAAACAGGTTCTAGGTGACGAGCCAGACTAAGAGTGATTCAGAAGACCCCTATGAAAAAACACTAGAGGAGTGACCGCACCTCGCCCGGACGTGGGATACCGGGGCCTCACCCTGGAGCCAGGCCTGGGGGAAGGGCTCGCAGGCGAGCGACTGGTGGCCAGGTCTTCACCCGTGGGACCTGGCCGGGCCTAGCCCAAAGAACCCACACGGGAACTCCCCCCCGCAGACCCACCACCTGCAGGAGCAAGCATAAGGATCCGGTGCTTTGTGATTTGGGCAATGGTTGAGGGCGGGTGTCCTGGCGAACTGGTCTTTGGCGGCCAAATCTGGTTCTTGGGACATGGAATGTCACTTCTCTGGTGGGGAAGGAGCCCGAGCTTGTAGAAGAGGCGGAGAGATTCCGACTAGATACAGTCGAACTCACCTCAACCCACAGTTTGGGCTCTGGAACCAAATTCCTTGAGAGGGGCTGGACCTTGTTCTTCTCTGGAGTTGCCGCAGGGGAGAGGCGGCAAACTGGTGTGGGCTTATTGTTAGCCCCCCGGCTTGGTGCCTCTGTGTTGGAGTTATCCCCAGTAAATGAGAGGGTTATTTCCCTACGCCTTAGGGCTGGGGAAAGGGTCCTGACTGCAGTTTGTGCGTATGCGCAGAACGGCAGTTCAGAGTACCCAGCCTTCTTGGAGTCTATCAGAGGGGTTCTGGAGAGCACCCCAGCTGGTGACTCCATAGTTGCGCTGGAAGACTTCAACGCCCATGTGGGAAATGACAGTGTGACTTGGAGGGGCGTGGTTGGGAGGAACGGCCTCCCTGACCTGAACCCGTGCGGTGTGTTGTTGCTGGACTTCTGTGCGAATTACAGTTTGTCCATAACAAACACCATGTTCGAACATAAGGATGTCCATAAGTGCACTTGGCACCAGGACACCCTAGGTCGCAGGTCTATGATCGACTTTGTGGTCGTATCATCAGACCTGCGTCCGTATGTTCTGGACACGCGGGTGAAGAGAGGGGCTGAGCTGTCAACTGACCACCACCTGGTGATGAGTTGGATTAGATGGCGGGGAAGGATGCCGGACAGACCTGGCAGACCCAAACGCGTAGTGAGGGTGTGCTGGGAACGTCTGGCAGAATCTCCCGTTCGTCGAGTCTTCAACTCTCATCTCCGGCAGAGCTTCGCCTGCATTTCGAGGGAGGACCGGGATATTGAGTCCGAATGGGCCGTATTCCGTGCCTCTATTGCTGAGGCAGCCAGTTGTGGTTGCGGCCGCAAGGTGGTCGGTGCCAGTCGTGGTGGCAAGCCCCGAACCCGATGGTGGACACCGGGGGTTAGGGCTGCCGTCAAGCTGAAAAAGGAGTCCTATCGAGCATGGATGGCTTGCGGGACTCCCGAAGCAGCTGACAGGTACCGGCAGGCCAAGCGGCACGCGGCTTCGGCGGTGGTCGAGGCAAAAACTCGGGTGTGGGAGGAGTTCGGTGAGGCTATGGAGCACGACTTTCGGTCGGCCTCGAAGAGGTTCTGGCAAACCGTCCGACACCTCAGAAAGGGGAAGCAGCCCCCAGTTCACACTGTTTACAGTGCGGACGGGGGCTTGCTGACCACGACTGTGGATATAGTTGGTCGGTGGAAGGAATACTTCGAGGCCCTTCTCAATCCCACTGACATGCCTTCCATAGAGGAAGCAGAGTCTGAGGATACGTACGTGGACAGTTCTATCACCGTGGCTGAGGTAATTGGGGTAGTCAAATCACTCCCCAGTGGCAAGGCTCCGGGGGTAGACGAGTTCCGCTCAGAATTTCTCAAGGCTCTGGATGTTGGAGGACTGTGTTGGTTGACACGCCTCTACAACATTGCATGGAAGTCAGGAACAGTACCTCTGGACTGGCAGACCGGGGTGGTGGTCCCCATTTTTAAAAAGGGTGACCGGAGGGTGTGTTCCAACTATAGGGGGATCACACTCCTCAGCCTTCCTGGGAAAGTCTACTCCAGGGTGCTGGAGAGAAGGGTACGACCGTTAGTCGAACCTCGGTTAGAGGAGCTGCAATGTGGTTTTCGTCCCGGTCGCGGAACACTGGACCAGCTCTACACCCTTGCAAGGGTACTCGAGGGTATGTGGGAGTTTGCCCAACC